>LUGF01039164.1:14262-26291 GCA_001625245.1 Calycopis cecrops | reverse complement strand
TACTTTTATGTAATAATAATAACAATAATAATATCTATGGACTTCTTACACCACTTTAGCCAAACCCCGCGCTAAACACCGTAAGGACTTGTGCTAAGGGTACTAGACAAAAAATACTGTCATTGTTTTATAAATTAAAGAAATTTCATATATTTAAGATTTTTATTATATAAATACATATAATACCAGTGCCCTGTACCACTGTGCTGGCCTGGTCGATGTAATGTAATGTAATTTTTATATATGTAGATTACATATACACCAATCTTATTCTTATTGTCAGATAGAAAATTATCATAGTCTGGAAATAAATTTTCGCAATTTGCTGCCATGCTTTTAATTTTAATTTTTTATTTGGACATATCCCATAAAATTTCCCTTTCTTGCACTAATGCAATAAGGTAGTCTATATAAATAATATTTTCTTTATTGGCACTCATTTTTTTAAACCGGTATCAAAATAAACAGAAATGTAATAAAAAATGGAAAGAAAAAAACATCGACGATCAAGCATGTGTACCTCCCTTGTGACACAAGTGACGTTTAAAGCGAGCATACGCCGCAAAATATTGACAGCGCGGTGCAGCGCCGCAACGCATCGTGTGCCCTGCATCAGATATTTGTATGAGACGCGACGCGGCGACGTCGCGGCGGCGCGGCGCCGCAACGCGCCGTGTGCTCGCGCTCTAAAGCGCAGAAATCTCTTTATTTCTGTAATTTTCTTAGTAGATAATAACTAAATATTTTTTTAACCTTTATTAATATTAATTTTACTAATTAAATAAAACTTTAAGTAATTATTACTACGAAAAGTAATAATTAATTATAATAAATCATCACTTAACACCATTATTAAGTAAAATTTCTGTGGAAGTACTTTATTAACATACAAAGGGACTTCGTACCTTCACGACAATGTAAATCAAAACACAAAATTTGAAAGATCGACTTCAGGGTAGTAGTATTCGCAATTGTCGTGTTGAGGTGTTTGTATGTGTAGGCACCCAACCCATTTTTGCACATAACTTGCTGGATCTAATTACAGTAAATCATTTTCCTCTAGAAACTAGGCTAGTAGGGGTAGGTTGCTATGACTGGACCACTTAACTTTAGGACATCCTATTTCATGAAATATGCCGACAAATGAAAACCCATTGTAAATTAATGAAATATAAATTATTGGCAATTAAAAATGGGAAGTTTTAGAAATATACTAAAATAACTCTTCAACGAGGAGTTGCTTTCTTTGGACCCGTGCACCGTTACCTTGAATGGACCACTAAGGTGCTATCAATGGACTTAGGAACATTTGTAGTAACGGTCCAATGAATGTGACTCAAATGAAACATAAAATAAAATTACTTTTTTATTCAAAAGTTTTTATAATAATCATATATTTTTTAGCAAATTGGAATGCAAGCTCTCTGACATCTTTGGGAGTAATACCAAACAAATAATTCTTCATTTCAACAATGTGATCCCTTAATTCAGTTTTTAAATCTTCCGGGAGATCTCCTTCTGATCCTATTATCTGAACTTCTTCGGCAGCTTTTTGGTTTTCCCGTCCATTTTTCTTTTTAATGAGGCTTTTGAAAAGCGAGTTTAAAAGCGCTTCTAGTTATTCAATAGTTTTTTTTCTTAAAAATTCTGCTGCGAGTATCATAGGTAGGTACTAGTTTCATTCTAAGAATAATATTTCCTTTTCTTTTTCTCTGCTGACATTCTGGAGTATACAAATACATTTTCATAAAATCAACCTTTTTGTTGTGCAATCCAAAAATACAGAATACAAAAATCTATTTATTAACTTTGATATTATATTTTCAATACTGCTGGAGTATCCATTTATATATTTTGTTTTTTATTTAAATATATGAAAAAAAGAAGAGGTTGGTAGGTACTTTAGAAAAATTGTATTTGTATCTATTGCAATACGAATTCAACCAGCCAAAAACATTTATTAGAATTATACTAAGTGAATATCAGCATTTCGCTAAGTCCAATAATGGCGTCATCATTGTGGTCTATTGATGGCAACTAGGTATAACAATACTAGGTATTTTCCCTCACCAAATCGGTTTCCGAATAGTGTGTTGGCGGAGTTGGTTTCCCGGTCCAGTGACGCTATTCTAATTATACAGTGAACAGCACAGTCTTATATAGTGAAAAACATTGTAATGACTTAACACAGTTTATTTTCATCATGCTGCAACCTGAAAATCAGTCATATGTAATTAAAGGTTTATTTAAAGGGTAAATATATCATGGACGGAGTAACATAGACACACGTATTAGTATACATGTTTTGATTTTCTTACACTGTTTATGGAAAATAACAATAATTTATTAAAGTAAAACATAATAACACATTTACCTTTTTGATCTGTGTTCATTTACTTGTATTTACTTATTCGTTACACATTTAAACTTGTATATATAATTTACAGCAATGAAAGGCACTCGCTTGAATAACAACATTGTTAGGAGCTCATACAAAAACATCTCTGACGCGCGTTCTAAATACGAATGCGTTCTGAAATGACTGAAGCGAGACTCGCGAGTCGTGAACTCGCGACACAAGCTCGCGTGGCGAAACGTAGGAACTACGCCGATGCATCGCTTATGCGTAATATTATATGGATGTAACGCCGTGGATGTTAGAGTACTTGTACGAGTCTGTTCCGTCACCCCTGCATCGTACATGGGGCCACATAAAATCAGGGTTGTGGTATCAAAAAAATGATACCACTACACCTACACCACATAATTCATTTAAAATTTTTAGAAATTCAACCCTTAATGGGATGAAATAGGGTGTTGAAGCTCATATAGATTTTTCAGAAATAAAACGGAGGTGAAACTGCGGGGCGCAGTTAGTGACGTATAAAACAAAAATGCCTTGCATTCTGCAATTCAATTCGTAGATAAAAATTCGCTCGCAAGCAAACAGAAAAAAAGCAATAAATGTAATAATATTTTAGTTAAATTATAGACATACTTCCCGTTCATATGCCTAATTAATTTTTGCAATGCAGACATATCATGAATAACTAACAAATTATTGTTGTTAGATATTTTTATTACATTTTTGTGAGATGTTTTTATTATTTTTGAGATAAGGCTGCGGACGGATTGCGTTACTACAATCGCGCACTCCATATATTCGACTGCATGTAATTGTATCTACGTTCTGTGAGTACAAAGTTTTTAAACGCATTTTAAAAATACAATTTATGTAATTGGAAATCGACATTCGAAAGTTTGCTTAGAAGTGTCAATGGGAATATAGGGTAACGATTACACATTTTAGGAATAGCAACCGCAGCGTCGTATTTCCTATATGGTCTAGTGGCTAGGACGCCTGGCTCTCAGGACACTGGAAGCTCGGATTCGATTCCCGGTTTCGGAAATAGCTTTTTTAAGTGGTCCGAGACGTAGGCACTGAAACCTGCCGCTTTAAGAAGTGTCACGGGGCGACTAGTCGACTGTAACCGGCCGCGTAGAGTTGAAAAATCGACTGTACCTATGCGCGTAGGACCTTGTTGGACGGCATCAAAATTGTTGGAGAGGGCCCGGTGTATTACTGCGACCTCGTTGCAACTGAGGCCAACTTCCGCCTGCTTCGCAACTTTGGGCGAGCATGGCACTCAGCCAGGAGTGCGCTAGAGCGCGAGGAGCGCCTTGCGCGCATCAGCGACACTAGCTGACCTCAACTAGCTGGATCTAGATGAAGATTATGTTGTTTAAAAAGATGAGCTCACACGGAGCAGACCAAAAAAAAAATCTGGTAGACCTAGATAGTAAGACCACAGTACGACCTTCGGGACGACACCGAAGTCGTAACTGTGATGTTCCCCCCCAGATCGGGGAGATGACCTATTAGGGACAGGTAGTGAAAAAAGAATTTGTATTTATTTATTTATTTATTTATTTATTTATTTATTTGCAGGAACATGGTATACAAGATGTTTGTTAATATAATTAATTAGATTCCAACATGTTGCACTGAGATAATCAGCATGCAAATATTTACAGATATTAAGTATTATTATTAATAAGTTAATACACTGATTTCCATACCTAATTTACTAACAATAATTAATTAAATTTAATATTACGTATCATTACTATTTAATATGTCATTAGCGATTAAATTCATATACCTAAATAAAATGTCATAATTAATTCAATTGGCAATAAGTATAGTTAAGATAAATTAAGTATATTTAGAATAGTAATAATAATAATATGTCTGTATGTGTAAATAATAATAAATATATATCTTATTTATAATACAAGATTCTGTTATATAAGTTCCTTTAAGTCAATAACATTTTTCTACTAACCATTGTTTCAATTTACTTTTAAAATATTTTATTGGAAGGTTTCTTATATTTTGCGGGATTGCATTATACACTGTAACCGCCATTGGATAGCAACTTCTACGATAAATATATAATATACGATAATATATAAAATATATGTAGGGTTAACGCCCGCGTTTTGACCCGTATAACCGCGAGGTTGAAAGGGCCATGGGAAGGTTGGAGGGTCCTGTACCTATGCAGCTTTGACTGCACACGCACGCAGCTCACCGCGTGAGGTTCATAATATCATAACTAGACTGCATGCAGTCTAATATATGGACTGCGTGCGGTTATATGCGGTCAATCTGATGACAGGCAAAAAAAAACAGAATAAAAGTGGAATATTCTGATAAAGACGCTTGGCGACGCTTATATTAAGCGAGATTTTTTTTCAAATTGCATTAAGGTGAATATTTTAACTGTAAAGGTTTGCCTTATGCGAATGTCAATTGGAGTCGAAGTTATGAAAGTGGCTCCGACTGCTCCTTTGCCATTCTATACTATAGAAAACACCTAGTCTTGTACAATCATTGTGTCTAAACTTCCAGTTTCATGACCCAGATTCCACAGGATGTCTAGATCAGACCGCACGTACCCACTGTCGCTGCAGCAGCTTCGACTTTACGAAGAGAACGGCTACTTAGTGATCAAGGACTTTATAGAGGGAGCCACTTTAGAAAGATGCAGGTTTGTACAACCTTTTTTTGTTAACGCAGAGACAAACATTTTTTTGCGTATGATGCCTAGGAGTTTTTTTTTATGATATAGGAGGGCAAACGAGCAGCCGGAGCCATTTTCATGACTACCGCTGCCCACAAACATCTGCATAGGGGCTATACAGATGCGCTGCCCTCCTTTCTCCTCCCACCTCCATGGGCCACCGGCTACTTACACACCGCACGAAACGCGACAGCACAGCTGTCACTTTACGCCAGTCTCGTGTAAGCGAGAGGTACCTACCCGGTCGTGCCGTCCCAATTCGACTGCATGCAAGCATGCAGTGTGGCACTACCTCTTACCTTCGAGTGTCGTGGACCTATGTCGGACACGACACCTGGGAGTGCAATATCGACAAAGAGTCGTGTTTTTTCGTACGTGAGGCCGGTGTTCTTGTGTAATATACGATAAATAATTAGTGTAAAATAATCACAATATTTTTTATCGCATATTGGCCCCCAAATGAATAAATCGGACTACCGACGCCCATAGACATCCGCATAGAGGTTATACAGATGCGTTGATGCTGCCTCCTCACTCTTCCATATGCTACTTACACACCGCACAAAACCTAACACAACTGTTACCTTACGCCGGTATCGAGTACCTAAGCGAAAGGTTACCTCCCCGGTCGTGCCGGCCTTTCTCAGCTGCAATGCAGCTTCAACTTCCTCTTATTAACAATAACTTAGTAATCCGCTTTTTCACCATTTGGGTACGAAACCCTAAAAACAAAATCAGTTCCCCTACCTGGTAACTGCTAGGGTAACGGCAATTTGTCGGTCGTTCATCGACCAGCTAGTTACACTCGAATAGTCGATAATATAATTCTTCGGTAGACGGCATACAATACAAGTATGAAGGCGTACTTGTAGGTATACATATAACATTGTTACATAAGTTATTGTTTAATATGTAGATTATAAGCTGTAACAGAAGCGAACAACAGCAAACATAATTATATTCTTAGCTAAAGAATAACGAGTCAGAACGTAAAGGCACAGAGTTAAACTTACGTAACATCATAATTACGTTGCATATTTTATTACAACAATTTATCATATTTATGGCGTCTTAAATAAACATATTTTAAACTTAAATGTATGTAGCCTTCCTGAACGTAGCATATATCAGGTAATGTTTCCAAAATATATTACGATATTTTTACAGTTCTACCTTGTCTAGAGCACAGGTTCCCAAACTTTTTCGTCTAACGCCCACTTTGAAAATCTGTTACTTCGTATCGCCCCTTTATTAGTTATTAGACCTTGATATTCAAAGACTATTATGTCGTTTCTGGTTTCTTACCGCCCCCCTCTGAACATCTGGCGCCCACAAGGGGGCGTTATCGCCCATTTTGGGAAAGACTGGTCTAGAGGGTAGAATGGTCACAGATAGTGAAGTCTCGGACCGGACCATTCATTATTATTGGGATTTTAGAACTTGTAATACCAGTCAAGGTAGTTGTTACATCCCCGTACTTCGGAGAGCACGTTAAGCCGACGGTCCTGTTTCTGATTTGTCTCCAATTCCACCTTGCTGCCGCGGCCGTATCGTTGGAATAGGGCAAAGAGGGAAGCGAGTCCACAATATGTACCCGCGCACACACTTGTGCACTGTATGGGACTGTGCATTTTTACGAAGAGTCGTCTGCGCACGTATATTACTAATGTCATATTAGACATATTAAGTCTTGCCATATCATACGTATTATTTTTTCCTGCGCAGGCCGCGGTACTGCGGCGGCGGTGGCGGCTTAGAAAGGCATTTTTGGTTTACGTGTAACTGTAACTTTGCCAGCTGTGAGTCTTGCTTTCTATAGTCAAATTCACCGTGTCAGAGTCCGCTTGAGTATTTCTATACGATTCAGTGACCGTTGCATAAAATGAAATTTTAAATGCAAAAGGTCGTAAATACGATTGTTATTCTTTCACGCAAAAACGATTGCGCGAATATGGTACAATTCAATTGATTTTGGCACAGATTGACTGCAAACTTATACAAATTATGCAATTTATTTTGGCACAGGTTGTTTGCAAACTGATATAAAATAAAAATATTTTATTCTCAGAAGAAAATAATAATTCCTTTTGAAAAGATTTCACGTGGGTTAAACTGCGGAGCACAGTTAGTATTTCATAACAGCAATGTAGGGTAGGCAGCAATATACGTGATGATAAATGGTTAGTATTTGTACCCACTACCCAGTCGCTGGTAGATCCGGTGTATCGGGATCATCTCAACAAAGGTGGCTGATGTCACCTCTTATAGATTTAACTTTCATCAGCCGTCTGTCCTCTCTTAGGGCCGGAATTTAGCAAGTCCCATTACATGCCAGGTATATGGACCTCAATTAGTTGGACGTCCAAGTAACCAATAAAAGCGTGAACAACAACACTAGTAAGATAAATCTGCTTGTGTTTTTTTTAGACGACATTTCGTAGACATCAGTAAGGGTATCATCAAGAAAGGGAACATGACCGTGGTGAGGGAGCCCAGCCTGCTCGCCAAGGGGCTGAAGGGAGAGGATGTTATCAATAAGGTAATGATCATTATTGTTACGAGCTTCAGAAATATGCCATGTACTTTGATCATGTTATCCAGTGAGATTCATATTCTTTCACATCTGCATAGATAAACAGATGCGTTGCCATCCTTCCCCCTTCAGCATTCATGTGGGTACAAATTATTTTATCAGAAACAAATATCTATGACTACATTTTTCCGGTAGTATAGATGTTATATATAGTACCCTTCCCTACCCTGCAGTGGAATGTAATGAGACATGCGTAAGGAAGGCAAAAAAATTAGGATCATTTAAATATTCACTTTCACAGTATTGTTTTTTATAGTTATACGAGCAGTCGCAGCTATTTACATGACTATCAACGCCCACAGACATCCGCATAGAGGTTACACAGACGCGTTGCTCTCCTTCTCCCCCTCGATGGCTCTCCTTACACACCTTATGAACTGAACTTGGAACCTATATTTTTGTTGCATGTGACCTTAACCCGTGAATGCTTAGCTCCAGGAGGTGCAATTCGACGACGTGTTCAGCGGATACACGGAGCACCCGCGGCTGCTGGCCGTGCTGGCGCAGCTCATCGGGCCCGAGATGCGCGTCACCAATAGCATGTTCATCAACAAGCCGCCCGGCTCCACCGAACACCCCAGCCACCAGGTACACAAGGCTCTACCGAGCACCCCAGTCACCAGGTATAGAAGCCGGCTCAACCCAACAGCCCAGTCACCAGGTACACAAGCCAGCTCGACCGAGAACCCCAGCCACCAGGTACCGAAGCCGGCTCCACCGAGCTCCCCAAGTCACCATGTACAGATGCCGGCTCGACCGAGCAGTCCAGCCACCAGGTACACAAGGCACCACCGAGCACCCCAATCACCAGGTACACATGCCAGCTCCACCGAGCAGCCCAGCCACCAGGTACCAAAGCCAGCTCCCCCGATCACCCCAGCCACCAGGTACAAAAGCCGGCTCGACCGAACATCCCAGCCTCCAGGTACACAAGGCTCCACCGAGCATCCCAGCTTCCAGGTACACAAGGCTCCATCGAGCACCCTATCCATCAAGTATACAAGCCGTCTCCATAGAGCACCCCAGCCACCGGGTACACAAGCCGTCTCCGCGAAGCCCCCCAGCCACCAGGTATACATTCATCTATTTTTTTCATGGTAGGTCCATACCTACCTAAATTGAGTAGGATCTATAGCAACTTGTGCTATGGAAGCGACGAGAAGCCCAACTTTATCGGACTGCCATAAGTGTGCGACCCCAAACTCAGTCTGGTTTGCGGTCGAATAGGGGATCGTCCTTTCATTTTTTACTGGGGGAAATGTCGTTACGCATACCACTCAGCTTCGGGGGAAGCGAGTGGTTATGTGGGACTCCCGCCACGATGTGCGGCGTATACCCACTAAAACCCCCAGAATTTCCTCCTCTTCCACTTACGACGAGGGCAATGGGAACGGATGCCACATCCACTGGCCTCGTCCGTGGGTCGCCCGCCACAAACAAACGTCTAACTAAAGTCACACCCCGCACGAAACACAGCATAGAGAGACTTTACGTCGCTATCTTGTGGGGGAGATATCGTGTCAGCCCGATCTGGCCGCAATTCAGCTTGGCAATAACTCTTCCAAGAAGTTTGTTGGTAAAAAATTTTGCCACCACGAAGAACCTCACCAATACTAAGCATTCTTCTTATCAGGCTATTTGTAGTGTGCGAAGCAATAACTTCCCACACTACACGCGGGGCGCATCTTTCTGACACGATCTTTAGTGGCTCACTGAGCATTTGTGTATGTCGCAGGACCTGGCGTACTTCCCGTTCCGCCCGGCGCACAAGATAGTGGCGGCGTGGACGGCCATCGACCACGTGACCGAAGAGAACGGCGGCTTGTACGTGGTGCCCGGCTCGCACTTGGCCGGCAAGATATACGAGCACAAGCAACTGCCGGTGAGTACCGCCACCCTCGACTGGGCCACCGGCTACTTACACACCGCACGAAACGCGGCAGCGCAGCTGTCACTTTACTCCTGTATTTGCAACAGCCTCCCCGGTCGTATTGACCTAATTGGGCTGCATGCATGCATGCAGCGTGGAACTACCTTTTTCAAAATACTTTGAACCATCTCTATCGACCATCTCTATCGACCATCTCCATCGACCTCTCCTCTACTCCTCCATGGAGACGACTCATCTACGGTTATATTGCACAAATGTTTGCACAGATACAAGTGCACTCTACTTTCTCATTATGATTTGTCGATGCGACGGCATTAAGCTTCTACCGGACAGCTATCACAGCTTAACCTGCTTTTCTAGTTAAGGGGATGTGTCTTCCCGACTTCGGTCTTTTGTTACAAATTGAAAAAAAAAACAAAATCACTTTTTCTTTAGTCCGGATTCGAGCCTAACAGAAATACACTTTCGGATAGCATATTGAATCCAACTCTTTCCGTTCACATTTAATGTTAATTAATCGTTATAATATATTTATATCTTTATTCCATTTATAATCCGACAATACATCATCGTATATCTTTAACCTTACTTTATCTTATCTGAAAACATTGATTGTATATTGATGTATATGTGGTAACATTGACAACTATTATGCTGTCATTCCAGTCCATTATTGTTCGGTATTTGACCGGATACTACTACTTAGTAACAACGAACGTTCGGTTTACCGTGTACTGAGTAATAATAATAATATCGTCCTAGCCGATTTCGGCTAAGGCGGCCGTCTATATAGACGTGCCATCTGTCCAGGACTTATTATTATAGTACACAAGTGTGCTCGCAAACACAAGTGCACTCTATTCCCTCACTCTCATATTCCGATGGGACGACAGTCCGACAAGACCGGTGAGAAATCAGGCGCAGGACCGACGGCTTAACGTGCTCTCCGAGGTACGGGGGTGTACCCCCGTACCTCTTGGTCTGACCCGGTACTATGTAATGTAAGGTTTATTAGACTGGGGTATTAAGTACGAATGTTCGTTTTAATGCAATACATTTTTTTGTTGACGGGTAATAGATTTACCTTTGATACCTAGAAGCTCGGGTGTCTTTTTAGACGGTCCCGGATCTGCAGGCAACGTTTCCCTCCAACAACAGGTTGGCCTTGGCGAAAAGGTCAGCGTCTGAACAGTCCCTACTAAGACGTCGGTACCGTGCAATGGAATCAGGTACCCATCCTTATCCCTCGTCTCAGTAGTCCAAAGGCCGTCAATGTGTCCGAAATTGGATCTGCCACTCGTCCCAATCCACGGTGCTGTGCTGATTCAGCGGGACGGATGGAGGATCTTGGTACGGTCTCTCCCACAAACCTGTTCGGTATGGGTAGGTCTGTCCAGCATAGCCTTGGGGATCACAGAGGTACGCAAGCGTTCCCAGCACGGCAAGATATCAGCATCTTCGGAGGGGACCATACTTGATAACCTAATAATACCGAATATTATGTATACCTCATTCTAATTGTAGTACAGAAGCACATACCGAATAGCGCTTATCTCTTCTTTAGATCAGCATATTTTTCACCAGTTAAGTTTTCCTTCTAAAAGGTTTGAACCTTTCCTTTCTTCTGGCAATAGACGCTAAAGCGCTAACCCCTCCCAACTGAAAAAAAAACGTACCAAAATCTTCTAAGTGTAACAAATACTTCTCTGAATTCCGCATCGAAATACGTTTAGCTAAACGCGATGTAATTGATGACAAACATACATACCTAAGTACATACAACTTTGGGTTCCGTACCGAACGGATAAAAATAGAACCCTAGTACTAAGACTCCGTTCAGTCCTGACCGTCTGTCTTTTTTATCTCAGGAACCGTGAAAGCTAGACAGTTAAGATTTTCAGAAATAATACATTTCTGATAGCGCTATAACAACAAATAAAATTGTAAATTATAATTATAGTATTAAAAAGTCCTTAATATGTGTAGTTCCTTTCATACAAAATGTATATAATTACGTAAATATAATTCTGCCTACTTATGTGGCACAATGTACCTCTCATTGGTTCGGAACCCCTCGGTGTGCGAGTCCGACTCGCACTGGGCCGGTATTTATTAAATCTCTCATTTCACTGCAGGGGGCATTGAAGTTGTACCACGGGATTGTGGAAGAAGTTCCAAAAGGCCCCCGCGCCGTGCTCGAGATGGCCCCCGGCGACACCGTGTTCTTCCACCCCCTGATCGTTCACGGTTCGGGGGCCAACACCACGCAGGTATGAAATAATCCAACATTAAAATCTTTCAACATTTCCACGTGATCATCAATTACATCACATTCGTAAAGCAGCCCCATCAAGTAGAAGATTCATGTGTTGGGGCTGGCTTGGCAAGACCATTATCGATAAAACCTTATGAGTTACGTAAACTCCTATCGACATCAATTTACTCAGCACTCCCACGT
>LUGF01039159.1:0-11385 GCA_001625245.1 Calycopis cecrops | reverse complement strand
TTGGATCGCGGATCGCGGGATCGCCGATCCATTTTGGATCGTCCGGTGTGGATCCGGCTATTTATGCACAAATTTTGTATGAAAACGCACTTTTTCGAAAACCTATAGGGTACTTCCCGTTGAGCTAGAATTCTGAAATTTGGCAAGAAGTAAGACCTTACAGTATACATATAGGAATAAATCTAAAAACTGGTAAATAAAATTTATATCACTGGAAAAATCATTACCAACTTATGCATGTAGTTCGTTTTATACAAATGTATGCAAGCACCCGCATATATAAGTTTGTCGCAAGGAAGTGTAATTTTCTCAACGTCTATTACTTTTGCTCATACCTCCCGTTCCTACGGAACCCTCGGTGTGCGAGTCTGACTCGCACTTGGCCGGTTTTTTTAATGGATCGTAAAGTATATAATATACGGTAGGGTTATTTGTGGAAAAAGACACGAGGAAATAGCCTTCACGGCTTTGCAAATTGCATCATACGCACTCGTTTGTCAAAATTTTGCATAAGTGGCTGAATTTCGTTGATGCTACCTTGAATCCCATACTTTAATGCACAGGTGGCTGTGGACTTCTTTATATAGACCTGAGATTTCAAATTAGCCCATAAAAATAAATCTAATGGTGTTAAATCACGATCAAGAGGGCCAATTATGATCACCGAAAGGAGAGATTACTTGTGTAATGGAAACTCATTTAATTATTTCTTGACCATTGTTCAATAATGAAGATACGTTGTTCTATCATGTAAACCTCCGTTTTACCAACCCTTAAAGTGTCAGCTTTCAAATTATTATATTTTTTTGCTTGCCAACACTTTACTGCACAAATGGCGACAAATTCAAATTTTGCGTTAATTTTGGGACACCGGTATAAGGGATATAATTACATCGTTTTCCTTTTAAGGTAAGGAACTCATAAAACATACAAAGAATTATTGATATACCAAGAGTATATATTTTATATTAACAATATGATAAAATATGTAAAACAAATAAATGTAAATCATATAGCTAGATGTAAGGTCATTTCATAACTTGAATTACTATTTATATTACACAGCGTGGCGCTACAATAGCGACATTAATTTAACATACGGGTAGGGCTAATGCCAAGTAATCATATAAATTTTGGAATTTTAAATAATTCGTAAATTGAGAAAAATTATTTTTCAAACAAACTAAATAGGTAATAAAAAAGTAATATTAAAAGGGCTCATGCTTGCAAAAAATCATTAATGAAATTACTTACGTGACAGAGCTGACTACCGCGCATTAGGGTCAATTCACACCAAAAGCGCGGCGAAGCGCAGCGAAACGAAGCGCAGTTTATGTGTCATATGAATTTCAACTTTGTAATAATTGCTATAATACTTGTTATCGCATGAGAAACTCGAACGAGTCGCGCGGATTCGAGCGACTGCGCGCGAATTCGCTGGAATCCGCGCGGAAGTCGCGAGAATTCGATAATAAGTACTACAGCAATGAAAATAAAATTTAAATTTATATGACACTGAAAATGCGCTCCGCTTCGCTGCGCTTCGCCGCGCTTTTGGTGTGAATTGACCCTTATATGCTACTGCGGCACCGATACCGCATCGCCAAAGGCGGCAACATCAAACGACTCCGAACCACTTATCACTCATCACACCTTTTATTTACAACTTAATACTTATTTTAAATCTTCTTATTTTCTGTGGTACCGCCGTGTTCGCTACTAATAAACACTAAATGAAAGCCTAAATATACAAAAATTAATAAAAAAGTAGATAAGTTAGCGTCTTCTTCGTTGAAAAGTTAAAACAAAATAGACGAAGGTAATTACTCGCGTTAGAAGCATGTGTGTCAACTATCAAGGACACAGGTTCAGACTTCGGCACTCACTGAAAACTAAAAAGCGCCGGCGCCTGCAGGCTGCAACGCGGGGTGGGGGCGCGGCAAAACGACAAACGGATAGCAGTGAATGAATTTACGCGACGTTACAACCTGACCTCGGCGCGAGACTTCTTTAAGATAGGTTGTTCTAAAATGCTATTTTATAAAAAAATATAATTAATCCGTAAATAATAATGTTTAATGGAAATGTAATTCCTCTATGAAATGAAAATGCGAAACTTATGTACGTATGTTAAATTAATGTCACCATTGCGGCGCACTATGTGGAGATTGAGTCGGTTTCGGGTCATAAATCCATAACTTCCATGTTTTTTGAGATTTGCAGCAGATTTTTTTTTTGTCTATTCTTGAATAAATGTACTTTAAAATAATAAACAATTTATGGATATAAATATATGTTTATTAGTGTAAAAAAAAATAATAAACTTAAAATATTGAAAAATGTTCAGAAATTTACGATTATCTAAATAATTTGACATAATATGTTATAATAAACACAAATTAAACTTATAAATTACTTCTAGTGTAATAATTACTATTTTTATATTTGTTTTAGCAGAAAAAAAGCAGTATTATTGTACTAGTTCCAAAGCTTCATCTATAAGTTCCATAAACTTTTTACTAGATGGTTTTCTTAAACTTGTTATGTAAGGGTCCGAAGAATACAAAAGTGTATGTAGAACATCTTCATTTGTGGTTATTCTCGAGCATTTCCTAGCATGATGAAGTCTGAATCGTTTATAGTCCTTGTTCCTTGATTCCTGGGCATCTTCGGAAAGTTGTCCAACACTGAATAATGCCGAATGACGCTTTCCCCGTGAATTAGGACCTTATGAACAGATGATGGCATATAATACTACATATATTTATTAACATATCTTTGTGCTGTATCCAAAGCATACTGACCAAATTTTGTAGCATTTATAACTTTTCCACTTGACATAACTTGAAGTAAAACATAAAATCGTTTAACCAATTCCTCGTCCACACCAGTTATTTCTGCACTGCACTGATAATTTTGAAAAAATCTTCTTATTCTATAATATAATCTAATTACCGTCATTGCTGTTACAGTACAGTACCTTGCTTAGGTTTATCTATATTTAAACCAAGTTCTTCTCTGAATCTTCTTTGTACATATGCCTTCTTTTGTTTTTTTCAAATTTCGTTCGAAGCCTAGGTTATAAGATACATGTAAAATTAATTCCATAAATCGAATCCAGCAATGCAATGTCGATAGCCCATATTGATAAGCATTTTCATCAACCGGTTTATTTTGAACTTTTTCTATATCACTTTTTTTTCGATGGGCAACACTCGTAAAATTTCGACAATGAATGCTTCTTCGGTTTCCCCGTGAGATCTCAATCCCTGAAGATATGAATTCAGTATAAAATCGAGGCCACATGTTTCAAGTAACTCTTTGTTATTTCGTCTTTGTGTTCTATCGGAACTGTCTTCATAGGTTTCCGAAGGGCGTCCTCGCTTTGCTGTCGAAGTCGAAGGTTCAGATTCACAAGTAGGATCTTCCAGATTCACAGTAAATATGACATCCAACCATGTGCTATTCTTATTTAAAAATATTGGCTTATTTCTGCCAGATTTCATGTAACGTTGCCGAAAGTTTGTATAAGATTTTTTTGTACGCTACAATCTTAGCGATATTTTCCTCGGAAAAGTTGGGAAAATTATCCCGGATATAACTTGTTAAAGCAACAACATAATTCTCGTCGCTTTCAATTAAAACAAGACACAAATCACGTCTGGTACAGTTGAATTCACTCATTGTTGCGAGAAGGTGGGTTATTATAGCACACTTTTAGTAACGACAATGACGAACGAAAAACAGTATGTAATTATTAATTGTTCAGAATCCCTTTTTTATATAAAAAAAATGATTTGAAACGCGTGCAAAATTGTGGTAGAAAGTACTAGATATCATTTTGTGGTTATGCGGTTTACGATATGTTTATTTGATAATTTATGTTGTATGTGAACTAAAACATGGTGGGAAATACTCAATATATTATGTTATCATAAACCGCAATTTAAAAAATGTCACAAATAGACTTATAACAAGCAAGAAGTCAAATAGCATCACCTACGTATTTGTAGGATTTTTATACTGTTTCATGTTATAATAGATTGTATACATATGTTGTGCAACGAAATTGCAACTTTTTTCTTTTTCATATATTATAATATTGAATTTCCTATCAAATAACATAATTTACAGACCTTCGGCAAATTTCGGCAACTGTCAAAACTCTAATTGAAAGTTTCAGATATTCAAAAAAGATGTGTCACGAAATAAATATTTCTAGTAAATATATTAACAAAAATATAGTATTTTTATGTATTCCAGTCAAAAGTACATAGTATAGGCTTTCAGTGAAGGTATAATACTTGTATAGTTTTCATTGCTAGCTGGCTAGAAAATAATCTTGAAAAACACACAAATTCATATTATTTTGTGATAGTTTAGGAAATACGGTGTTTAGATGATGTTTTTTTATAAACAAGTACCGACCACATATATAATTTATATATAATATGGTAGATTAACTTCTGAGCTACAATTTGAGGTATAATACAAGTACCTGCGCCGATTTTTACAAAATGTATTTATGGCCAGGCTCTCTTAGGCGCTTCCACATAGTGCGGCGCCACGCTTTATCTATCTACCTATACCTACATAATATATTAAAACAATAAAATCATAACATTGAATATATTAACGAAAAACTAATTGGGGGCGATTTTAAAATAGTATTAGAACACTTTTCAATGTTTTTGTCTGTCTGTTTGTCAAGCCTAAACTCCGAAACTACTGGACGGAATCGAATGAAACTTTTTTAATCGCACCAAGATTAGCGCCTGAATACGTAAATCCGGGTGAACAAACTTTACAACTAGAATTTTGGACTAAACTGCATATGGCATATGCAACGAACAGTGATGTAACAATAGTGAGGCATGAAAGCCAAGTGCCACGGGTCCCGGATCCGGCAGGGTACTGGTGATGTGAATTGAGTAGGAATTTACTCGTAATATTTTTACTCGAGTTAAAGTCACTCGAGTGAAAATGTCACTCCAGTTATACTCGAGTAAAAAAGGCACTCGAGTGAAAATATCACTCGAGTAAAAATATCAATCGAATAAAAATGTCACTCGAGTGACGAGTTCACTCGGCGACCCGAAAGTGACAGGGTACTCGGTCTAGCTTCTGTTTCGTACGACCATGGATGACTTGTCACAGCTACTACCTAACTACCTAACTACTACTAACTCCGGAATGTCACTGGTGTTTTCCAGCTTCATCATATTAAGAGGGAGGGCCATAAAATGAATATATCCATCGGTACCGTTACGCAACTGGTAACGTCTCATCGCCCTCAAACTCGATTTTCGAAAACAATCGACAAAAGTGAAACCTTTGCATGCTCATTAAGGTTTGGCAGACATCCAGTGTACTAAAAAATCTAATATTAGAGCTTTGGGAAACACGATGTCCGTGGAATGAGCACATGATCGCAGTCTTATGACTTGTGGAAACCGTGAATTATACAACGCGACGCTATAAATGTAAAGCCAGACGCTATTTTTAGGACGAATAGAAATTGAGGCAATGTTTACATTATAAAGCTGCGGAAAGTATGGACAAAAATAATCTTTTTTTTTTATCGAGTGTACTACATATTTATATCGACTTGTGATTAGTGTATACCGTGTAGTCATGGCTTATACTCGTTCTTTATTAAATCATAATATTATGGTGTATGAGTCGATGTGAACTGAAGAAATGATTGTCTACGTCGAGTTTATTATACGCATTTGTTAAATAGCTTAGAATGATGTTGGCACAAGTTCCTTAAAAGCGCTGTTTCCAGTTGTATACTTGTAAAGTTTTTATCAGACATTTTTTGAGTTGGTAGAGTATAATTAGTACCTGTACCCCTGCCGATTTCATTTACGTAAGACCTATCCATTGGAAATTTTTTTTTTTCAAAAGTACATTTTGTGTTATCCCAGATTGTAATCTATGTTAAGTATCATCCAAATTTGTAGAGTAGTTTTTGTGTGAATACCAAACATACATACAAACTTTCGCATTTATAATGTTAATAGGATTGCTTTAGTATAGTAGCACCACAGAAATAAGTTACATCGGCTTTCATCGTTGATAATACCTATAAGCCGATCTAATCCGATTTATAACACAAATGTTTGCGTTTAATATTAATTGCTTGTTTTTGTTTTTCTTGTACATATTAATAGTGTTTTGTAGGCGATTAATTGGGTGACTGTAATATCTCCTCAGGCATGTCTTTTACTGATTAAATTAAACAAATAAATAAATACTCGATAACGCTAGAATAACTGAAATTTAAAAACCACTCGTTCCTAACTCTAGGAATTAATTATGAGGCTTGTCTTCAGTTGAATGGAATTATCTACGTTCATTCGTGTATGGAGATGGTGGAATAGATTTTTTAATGTTCGAAGCCAGATTCGTAGAGAGCAATTAACTGAAATTGTATTTCTCTTTGATTCGCAAAGATTAGGATTTATGTGCACATGTCACACTGTGGAACTGGCTGCAATCTAGGTTCATTAGTATTTTTTATTGCCCATTTGGCTACTATTCATCTCCATTGCTATTGGTTGTTTGATATTTAAGACTATCAGATGTATTACGAAATACGTATCATCATTAGCAGCCAAAAGATGTCCACTGCTGGACAGAGGCCTCCCCCATGTTACGTACACATGCCAAGTGGAAGAAGAACAAGTCTGACAGAGCAGAGGTGACAGCTGATGTCTAAGTTAGTGCATCTTTACTGGTAATCCGCGACTCTCTACCTACGGTGATATATGCTTGCAGCTGTCACTAAGTCATGGTCGTAATAAAAAAAATGGTCGTAATGTCAAACATCCCTCTCTCTCTTGTCATCTGTACCTAACCATAGACATCATCTGTGGTATGAATGTTCACTGTTCGGCCTATAACTAAACATAGACAACCAATACACTAAACACCCCAGAGAGCGCCACAGGTCTCGGTCACAACCTACTTGCAGCGGCTTTGACCAGTTCATCAGTACACCAGGTGGGAGGACACCCAACACTGCTCTTTCCAGCGTCGAGCTGCCACTCCAGAATCTTTCTTCGCCAGCGGCAGTCAGTTATACGATATAAGAATAAAGAACTAAACCCATGTGGGTGCCTGCAGCCGCTATAATTGGAGGGTCCCGAATCTGCAGGCAACAGGATCCCTCCAGCGACAGTCTGGCCTCGTAAAAAAGGCCAGACTCTCTGTGGGCACTGGCCAGCTGCCTCTGAACGTTCCATACTAAGACGTGGAACCGTGCAATGGGGTCAGGTTCCCATCCTGACCTCTGACCTGATCTAACCGCAATGGAGCAGGAACTGCTGCTACAAAAATGAAATTTGCGTAAAAACGTTTAAAATGTAACATTCACTCTCTCCACCGGCTATTAATACATTTGCTCAAGCAATTCGTGGGAACAGCAACATTTATGACATAATTGTTGGTTTTTTTTTGCGTTGCTCTCTATATTTTTGCCCGTCAGATTATTTTTAATCTTAAACAAACCAAGTTTATTCTTTAGGAATGATAAGGAGTTATGTAACAATCAAGCTTGTAAGACGTTGAAAGATCAAAGAAAATTGTAAACGGTAGAAGAATATATTTGTTTCAATTTCATGTACTTTATTTATTACTAGCTGTGCCCCGCGGTTTCAACCGCGAAATCCATATAAACTTCAACACCCTATTTCATTCCACTTAGGGGTTGAATTTCTTAGCTTAAAAATCCTTTCTTAGCGGATGCCTACGTCGTAACATCTACCTGGATGCCAAATTTCAGCTTAATCCGTCCAGTTGTTTGGGCTGTGCGTTGATAGATGGCTATGTCACGTTTGAGTTTTATATATATAGATAAATTGCCAGAAACCTACAGATTCATTCGATATTTGGCGCACCGTATTATATTCAAATATACATCAACAACAGACAATTATAATAACAAAGGATAACATAATTTATTACTCTCAATCCAAAGGAAGAAGTAATAAAAGTACGTACGTACCTAATAATAGTTGGACATTATCTAAGGAATGGGGTCCATACAAGGTTAGTCTTGTTAGACCAAGGATTACATACTATCAAATAACAATACACAAAATAAACGATACCAGTATTGTACAATTAATGAATTGGAAAATATACAAGTATTATAATTCAATAATTGTCTACATTTGAATAACATCAAATTATAACCGAGTTTTTTTTTTAAATTTATGCGAAATATGAAAATTAAACTATAATCACAACAAGTTTCGTTAATTAGCAAAATTGATAAATAATAGATATAATATGTAGCCACTGTTTTGTAATAAAAACTGAGGTTGAATAAAGAAAAATCATCTTTTTTTTATTACGATTTGAATTTTGCTAAACAAACACGTAGGCTTTGATATTGTTGTCAATAGCTTTAGCGTTTATTTTGCAATTGTTCCAAAGGCATGGAATTATTGTTTTTTTTTTGAGTAAAACGTATTTAACGTAAGATTTGGTCAAGACTAGGGAATGCAATACCGGGATACCGGGATCCCGCATGCCATGTGCGGGATTAATCCCGTACGTAAAATGAACGGGATCCCGCGTGGGATTAGCGGGATTGAAGAGAAGCAAAATTCATGAGTTGAGGCTGAGCACCAACCGACAAGATGAACTCGGCCAGACGTTAAAATATAACACGCCAATTAAGAATTGGCCACAACAATCTCAATATTTTTATAAGGAACGAAATTAATTTTTCATCACATCTATTCGAAAAGAGGCAGTTTGATCCTCGTAAACAGGGAGCAAAATAGCTCTTTGATCCCTAGGGACGGAAAGTGATTAGAATTTGGAACTTGGATAAAATCGTGTGTCAAAGCCCCAATGACCAGATAAGAAATTAATTACTATCCGGCCACACGGGTGTCATGGAGTCATGACGTCAAGGTGACCTTGATGTCATGAGGCCATGACACCTGTGTAGCCACACCATTTCGAACATTGTATGAACAAATCGCTGGCTTTATGGCAAAATAATATGTCTTCGTTGGCGAAATTAAAAAAAAACGCGGAAAATGGTTTTTTTATGGTAGGGGGCAAACGAGCAGTCGGAGCCGGCTACTTACACACCGCACGAAACGCGACAGCACAGCTGTCACTTTACGCCAGTCTCGTGTAAGCGAAAGATACCTCTACGGTCGTGCCGGCCCAATTCGGCTGCATGCAAGCATGCAGTGTGGCACTACCTCTTACTAAAATGATTAGTTGCAGTACTCATTTTCTCATAGAGGGCGATGAAAAGTAGAGTGTTCACCTCGGGAGCAACACTATTTTTGAAGCTCGAGTACTTTGAATCCCTCGCTGTGCTCAGGATTCTACTTTACTCTAGAATCCTTCGCTCTGTTCTGGATTCAAAAAACACTCTCGCCTGAAAAATCGTGTTTTGCTCCCTAGGTTAACAATCTACTATTTATATTTAATTTTGAATAAGTTGGACAGGAAGCCTCGTAATATGTATAATTTGTTTATAACGGCTTAATGAAGATTGTTGCTACAAGCGTGGAAGCAAAACAACCGTTTTCTACTACATGTAGTATGTATCCTATTAATATTATAAATGCGAAAGTTTTTATGTTTGTTTGACGCAAAAACTGAACTGCTGAGCCGATTTTCATGAAATTTGGCACACACATAGAAGGTAACTTAGATTAACACATAGAATTGTTTTTATTCCCATTTTTTTCTTCTTCTAGGGATGCCATGGGATGATTTTCCACCATATCGAAATTTACGCGGGTGAAACCGCGGGGGGCAGCTAGTATATTATAAGTATGTAGAGACAGGAGTCGTTTAGCTGGCGAAACAATAAGCACTGTAACGTTTATGAGATATTTTTTTTTTACTTTTGTCTAAGGTTTAGTGCTTTACTTTTGTCAATTTTTGTAAGAGAGTGCCACACTGCATGCTTTCATGCAGTCGAATTAGGCAGGCACGACCGGGGAGGTACCTCTCGTTTACACGAGGCATAGTGTGACAGCACTGCTATGCTTTCGCGTTTCGTGTAGTCGGTAGTGTACCCGGCTGAGCCACCCGGCATGAGTGTGAGAGAAAGAGTGTCATTTTCACTCGAGTATAACTCGAGTGAGGGAACAATCTTACTCGAGTGACTCGAGTCGCAAATTCCTACTCGAGTCGCATCACTAGTACAGACGCACATTCCACTTTTTATATTGTATTGTTTGTTCCATTACTCTAACATGTGTTTATTTGGCCATGAGCAGCAATTGTAAATGTTTGATACGAACTTATTTGTTTTATTTATCGCTCATTCATGAACAAGATCGACCTTTACCCGTTGATCGACGAGCGAAACAAGACCGCGGTACTATGACTCGTACGTTTTTAATTCACAATACCACAGAAACCGCAGTTTTAATTTCAATGGAACCTGAATTTCAAAATACAGTTTTAGGTATTTTTTCGCATTCATACGAGCAATTCAATTGTAAGATGAGTAAAGGTATGCATCAGTCTAATGCGGCGCCATTTATCTCTCTTTCTTTACTGATTATTCTATGGGCCACCGGCTACTCACAATCCGCACGAATCGTGGCAGTGTCAATCATTTTGAAGGCGGAGTCATGTGTGCGAGAGATACCTTCCCGTTCGTTTCGTCTGCAGCGTGGCACCTCTTACAAAAATCTTGGTATACCTCGCCAGTGTAACACAATAATGAAACCAAAACCGACAATCCTGTCCTGGGAGTTCTGTCATCGTATAGACTCATGACCAAGACCGCATAATTTTTTTTAATTCTAGTATAGGGGGGCAAACGAGCAGTCGGAGCCATTTTGATGACAAACGACGCCCATAGACATCCCCATAGACCGGCTACTTACATACCGCACGAAAGGCGACCGCACAACTGTCAAGAGAGGTACCTCCCCGGTTGTGCCGGCCCAATTCGGCTGCATGCAAGCAAGCAGTGTTCCTCTACCTCTTACTAAATAAATATACATAATAAAGCACGTATACCAATTATATTATAGAATATGTTATCCTATCCTAATCCTAATAATATTATAAATGTGAAAGTTTGTATGTTGTTTGTTTGTTACTCCTTCACGCAAAAACTGCAGAACCGATTTTCATGAAATTTAGCACACACAGAGAGTAACATGGATTAACATATATATAATTTTTATCCCAAAAAAATGTTCCTATGGGATGCCATGGGTTAATTTTCTACGGGATCGAAATTAACGCGGGTGAAACCGCGGGGCGCAGCTAGTATTATATTATATTGTTTACAATTTATTATCATTTGTACTATATATGTTTTTTTTTGCTGTCCGTGGGAAGTTCTGTCACCGGCAAGACTCGTACTATGTTTATACAATG
>LUGF01039126.1:108511-123546 GCA_001625245.1 Calycopis cecrops | reverse complement strand
TTCTGTTTTCTCTCACACGCACAAGGTTGTCTGGAAGAAATTGCCCTTTAAGCAATAAGACCGCCTTTTGTGTGCATAAAATTTTGCCTCAAGATTACTTTTAGTATTTTATTATTTTTATATGTTTTGTGTACACAATAAAGTATATTTCTATTCTATTCTATTCTATGGCAATCATCTTCACGCCATTACCGAGTAGATGGGTACAGTCGGGCTACCACCAATCTTCCACCACACAATTTATTTTTCTTGTTAATTTCAAAGTATTGTTTAGAGTAATGATAAATTGTTGTTAATAAATATAAGTTATAAAAAGTAATACAAAAATATTATACCAAGCCAATAAATTTATTTCACTACAAACTACTAATAGTAGTGTTAAAATTTGCAGTGTCTAATCTATGCGGCTTTAATGCATTTTGGTGTACCACTGCCTTTAACGAAACTAAATGAAATAAGACGAAATTAAATAATATTTTATACGTTTAATAAAATAGTACAAGTACTTTTTAGTAGTGGTATTTGATTTACAGGAGTAGTGAGAGCAATTTAGTCAAGATTCGCATACTTGTTATGCGTACGCGTAGACCTCCTTTGCCCGGAACATGACAGGTTAGCTGTCACTTTACTTTGGTAGCATGTGACAGGTGCCTCACCAGACATGCCAGTCCAATTTGACCACAATGTAACTGACTCCACTTCTTACTACACATCTCCTACATATACCTAATATAATTGATATGTATGAGCTATAATGAACAATTGGACGTATTGTTGTTACAAGTTCAGAATCACGTAGCTAGTAATGTATTAAAACAACGTGAACGATCGAATACACATTGGTTGGTGTATTTGTGTTCCGCTCGATGGATTTCAATCAAAATACAGGTCAGAATTTCCCTAGCAGAGGATTGATTTTACAAATATACAACCGTGATTGCTTTTCCAAGTAGGTGATGTTTAATGCAAATTCAGATATCATTAGAAGCCGTTTGGTAATTAGATAATAACATAAGAAGATTACTTATAATGTCAAAACGTCTCTTCTTTCTCTTGTCCGCCTTTTACATCAAGCCGGCGTTGATACACGTAATCATTATTTAGAACTTTATGTGGCCCGTACTACTTTAGTAATTAAAGCAACAAAAGATATTCTCCTTATCAAATACTATGCGTAAAGTTCCTAAAACAGGTTTAATTTACAAAATATCTACACTATATTAAAGTTTTATGTGAATTATAACGGCCCCATTAAATTTCACAAAGCCAGCTTCCACAAGATTGTTAGAGGATTTATTAGTGACCCGTCCCAAAATTGTAATAATCTTAAAACGTTAATTTAACTGTGACTGCGTATAATTTTACCGTCGTCGGGGTTAGAGAGCAAAGCCTTGTACTAATACCATCTGAACCTTTGCATGGCCTTAGCTAACTGAACGCTATGTACATTTAATATGAATACCCATGAGAAATAGATACGAGATACTATAAAAAAGATATTTTCATGACAACATGTAGGGAATTATTGCATTGTATTATTGAATATGACATTTAAGTTCAACACAGATCAAATTTAACAACTTGGATTACTTCATGTGAGACTATATTATATTTACAGCTAGTAAATAATCGTAGCTAGTAAGCGTCACCCGTCGTACTTGACACGCAATTGTCGAGACGGTAGACTTTAGGAGAGCCGACACTTACACCCTCTGTCGCGTCGGGAGTGGTGTGTCATGTAAAGAATAAATTTACTTTGAGTATAAACCGGTATAGCATTTTAACCGATGTGATGTCATAAAAAGAGGCTTTTTCTCTTTATAATATGCAGTTTTCATTTTTCTGTATGGTAAATATACCATGTTATGCAAGTGTTATAGTAAAGATGTAGGTGTACCACGAATTTCACGAAAGAACCATCGTACTTAGCATATTATGATCAAAGGCACATCACTTAAACATTTCTTTCCTTGAACCATCGAAATTATTTCGATGCCTTGAACATTCTTTATAGGCATATTAATTAATTCATAATACTGTGGTATTATTAAAAACTATCAACAATTGAGACCTGGAAATTATTAAAGATACCAGAAGATTTATTATTATATTAATTATAGTAGTTTCGATTAATGCAAGAGGTGCTTGTTGTATCTTTCAGTTTTCAGGTACGTATACTAACTTAACTTGTAACTTGTATATGTACATAAGCTTTGCTTGCAAACATCTTTAGCTGAAATCGGCATCGGTTCTTCTTATAATACTGAATATTTGGGAGTTGTAATTTGTTTGCCCATTATGTGAAGCGTATTATTGCCGTCCAAAGTATTTACATTAACATCAGTGATCAGCATTGTCTACGGCATATTCAACAAAAGTGCCACTTTCCGGTGCCAGGGCAAGTCGCGATTTTACACAAATAATTTCCGGATAAGAAGAAAAGTCTTGTGAACAAAAAATGCTCTACTCATCATTTAGCATTATTTATTGAAAATAATGATCTCGATTCCAGTCAACATCGTTTATGCAAATATCGTCACCTACAGTAGTACTGTACTGTAGTACCTCTTGAAGCATGAATAACCACTAATTAGTCCTTTTTGTAACACAACTCATACATTCCTTACCAAGCTAAAATATATTTTGAGTTCGCCATGTTCATGCCATGCCGCGTTCCTTATGCACCAAGTAGTGTGAATGAGCTTTGTTTCTAAACAAATACTGTGGCGCTCTCCGCTGCAGCTTAATACAAGTACTAAGTTAATATTAGCTTAGTGAATACAGCCATATTTGTTCCGGTTCATTTTCTTCCCTACAATGTATTCCACGTATATCGTAAATGTGTCGTTTTAATTCAGTAGGATGACCGCCGGCAAAGAGCTCTAGTCCGTATGGGATTAACGCGCAGCCCGCTCCTGTTTCCACACAGTTTACGGTTATGACGTGGCACTTACTACAAGCGCGATGCACACGGCTACTTTATGTCTATTACTACGCAATAGTTAGCTGGGTTTTCAGTGCCTGCACTTTGTTATATTCACAGCTTTAAGGTGCTTGCAAGAATTTTATGATCTTCATATTTGTGTAAAATTTTTATGCTGTATAAAATAAAATTATAGCCGCGTTTAGAGGACTTTTACTCAAAGCATATTTTAGTACATTCAGAGTATTAAAACTGTTATTCATTTTGAAGTACTGAACCTTTTAAATGGACTTCAACTGAGAAAACGAAATAATTAAGGATCTTGAAATAACAATGACCAACTATTACTGAATTTATCAGTGTTTTTTTTTAAATTGTATTATTTAGCAACCATGGTCAAGGGTGGACCATCCGGTTAATCTTAAGCTTCTGAAACGTAGGGAATGTTACATTATTAAGTAAATGATGTTATTTTTTTTTGTAATTTGACTGACTGACCAATAATCGTGACAAGTTAAGACAAATAAAAACTCAAAATAATTTAAAAAAAAATTAGTGCCTTTGTCACTCTAATTTAAAAAGAGGATTCTCTGCAAAAGTTTGTTATTCTATCAAATTTCAAATAAAAATGTAGGATAAAAGTATTGTAACGCTAAGCGGTCGGACGGTCCATTAACCTAATAGCCGAGCAGTGAATCGGCAAAAGGAGATTAGGATATGCACAGTCATCGCATTCTATACTGTTATTAATTGGTAATGGAGGCTTTTATATTGATTTGGAAATCAATGTCTGTGAATATTAAAACACAATATAATAGATAATTTGACAAAATTGTGCTCTTGTTTATCAGATTTATTTATTTAATTAAGCACATGAATAACATAAATACTTGAATTGGTTATTAACGTTTCATATATTATACTTAAGTTTAATTCGATTAAAGAGAAGCACAACATTATCTATACTAATACTTATTTCACACTTTATGTAGTTACTTAGCGGGATTTAGCACGATAAAATATTTATTAAAGGTCCTAGCAAAACATACCTATAACTTTGCTCGACCTTTGATCCGGGTTGCACCAGCCGTGGTCACTATCCTTGCAGCCTGCTGGTCCACAAACCGAACGAACAGCGTGTGTTGCCAGCGATGACGTAAAGCACGTGCAGCAGATGACGTAAATGCTAGAGTAGTGACCGCCCACCGGTATGCGCGGTCCGAAATAAAAAAGCTTCCTTATATACACGAGACCGTCGTAAAATGAGCTGTGCTGTCGCGTTTCGTGCGGTGTGTAAGTAGCCAGTGGCCCATGGAGGTGGGAAGAGAAAGGAAGACAGCGCATCTGAATAGCCACTATGCGGATATCTATGGGCGGCGGTAGTCATAAAAATAGCTCCGACTGCTTGTTTGCTCCCCTATATCATAAAAAAAATATATTTTATTAATAAACATAAGTGCAACATTTGATTTCACTTGAAAATTTGTAATGTTGTAATTTTAAAGAATTATAAGTAGGAGCATAATATTGGTCAATATTTTCTTATTTATATTCAGTAGGAACATATTATATTATTTCATAAATTTGTTTGTACGGCAGCAATCCGGTAATCAAAAATTGTAAAATTTAGAAAAATGGCTCATCTACCACTCTTATTTCTTACTTAATAGGTTAGGATTGGATATAATAATAATAATCAAATGGAAGGGAAGCAGTAAATCAACCGTTTGGAAGCAGCCATAATAATATGGGATAAAGGAGATTAACGCATCTACATAACTATGAGGATGTTTATAAACTTTGCTAGTCATCAAATGTTTAGACGAAGAAAATTAGCTGCCCGTCAGTCATTGTCTTGTCTTGGAAAATATGTTGTCATGGTAACGTGTAACCATGTAGCCTAATTGTCAAACTGTTACTTTACCTTACAATATTGTATTCGAGATACCGACCGCAGCGCCATCTGCCGGTCTGATTTGTGAATCAAAACCATTCTCAAATTCTTTATAACACAAAATATTTTGGCAAAATCGGTCGAGTCGTATATGAGGACTTTATTGACATAGGTACACACGCACATAAGAAATATATTATACGAGGTTTTATTAGTAAAATAAAGTTACATTTTTCCTTGAATTATTGACAAAAAAGTAAGTTCAAAATAAGAATTTATCTCGAAAGTAATGGGTACTTTTTTACAGGTACGAAGTCAGACAAATTCATTTTAGGGCTGAACCCCTTCAATGTTAAGAGGGGCAATCAGAGATCTTTGTGGTCTCAGAGAGCTGAAAATTATCGCTTAAATTTCAGTTTTGTGGCTGTATTAAATTCAAAGCGACATCGTTGTAATTGTGTTACACACGAGAGAGATGACGAAATTAATATTTAATGTCACAACGACAGGGCTTCAGGGAAACCTTCATTCATATTTAACATACGAATTGTATTGTTTAAGCATCAATAGATAGCTTCAAGAATGAAATAATTTTTAATTTCGTTTCACATGACATATAAATCGTTATAATAGTTCATTCTGGCACAGAGGTGAAGTGTTACATTACCTTCCACATGATAAATTCTAGATAGTATTTTTTTTTCATGAAAACCTTCCTTCCACGGTGCACATACTCTTTCATCCTACCCGACATAGAGTTGGTATATTAGTACCACACGCCTTAGGGGTGTCCCCCAGATGGGGAAACGTCACGATCTGGCAACGGCACTTGAAGGTAAGGATATAACGCACGTACGAACTATCTCATTCATGGGCTCGACGACGCTCTTAATCAATATAATATTAATATTTAATTATATTAATACATACTTTTAATAAGGCTAAAGAGCCATGAAAGATATTTCTAGCTTTAGTTAGAGCAAAACAATCGATTTATATTTTGTCAGTTTTGAATTTTATTATTACGAGTATCGATTAAATCTTTGTATTTATATTGTTATTAGGTGCGCTCCGCGGTTTTACTCGCATAACTTTCCATTTCGTGGTAATATCGGGATGAAAAAGAGATGTTGGCCGATTCTCAGTGCTACTTGATATGCACACAAAATTTCACGAGAATCGGTCCAGCCGTTTCGGAGGAGTTCAATCACGCACACCATGACACGAGAATTTTATAAATTCGATGTATTGTATAAATCAACATTTAATAATACGGTATTCAAATGTATTATAAGAAATAGCGGCACAAGCGCATTCCAGCCAGTCTATTCCAACAAAATCAGATAGGTTTTCCAACAAGGAATTTTAGCGGCTAGTTCACTCTAATATAATATATACCAGGTTGATAAAAACGAGAGGCATGAAATGAAATCAAATATTTAGTGTATCATTTCCAGGCTACACAACAAACATCAGATCAATCGAAGCAATAGTTTTACCACAGGAATTTTTTTAAAGTTTTTTCTCAATTCGTACTCCCTGTACCTCAGCTGATAGCGAGTATGGGCCGGCCGGGGTCATGACACACGGGGTGACTGTGCGTGGTAGCCGTTTGCTGTAAGAGCCGGTACAAAGCATGTTTACGTTTTTTCGCTATATTATAACTTGTTTGAAAAAAGTATTTTCGTATACTTATCATAAACTTTTTTTTAATAGTTTCGTAATAACTGTAAGTATATTTCATAGTATATGTTGTTTAATTTAATGCCCCTCGCTTTTATCAACCTTGTATAATTCAGTGTACGTAATAATAGTTATGTTTTTGATATTTATATTATGTTTGGTATGGCTCCGAATAGCAGAATAAATTTAGCAAATTAGATAAACAAATAAATGGATGTCTCTTATATATCTCCGTAATAACATCTTCAAATATTTATTGAGCGTTGATTAAGAAAAGCAATTCGCAGATAGCCTCCATCTAATTATAAGCAGATCACAATCAGTCGGACCAAGTTAAGCCTTATTTCCGATGGTATAAAGGACGTATATTTTATCAAAGTCACATCATCATCACTTAAAAAAGTCACATCACTGTGTAAATTTCACCCGTGTTCGCTTTTTTTTATTTTTCTTTCTTACTTTTAATTCTCATTCTTAGCTTATTAAGTGTATTGTGTATAGAATAAGTGTGTGTATAAAATTTTGCATTGAATAAAGTTCTATCTATCTATCTATCTATATTATTTAAAATGAAGTGAAGGTAATAACTTAATTCGCAGTTTATATTTATACAGCTATAATTGCTTCAGCTAACAGCGTCATTTATGTCTGTCAAATAAAAAGTGAAATCCATAAAATAATATACGGAAAAAGTTTTGTAGGCGTTAATTACTTATAGGCGTATTAAAAATAAGATTTTCTACTTATAACTACAGATATTACTACAGATGTTGCTGATAAGAAGACGCGTTTGGAAACGCGTCAAGAAGCGTACAAGAAGACGCGTTTGGAAATGCGTCTTCTTTTTTTCCTAATCCTGTCACACACAATAATTGAGCTAATTTGACAAATTCGTTATATTGGCAAGGGGCGGCTTCGTGGATGACACTATCTTTAGCACAAAATAAATTAAAAATAAATCTTATCTTTCATTTCATAACATGTGTCATAATATATTTAGGTACATAACAACACAAATTGTAATATTTGTGTATCATGACTCCTGTTTTTGCCGGAGGACCCCTCGGGAAATTATACGTAGAAGGAAAGACGGAGCTACACCGCTATGATTACGCGAAACGTCTATTTTTATATCTCACATGGCAAATAGACAATTTGCAAGATTGATAGCTTAATATATAATATGACGTGTGATATGAGGTGTGATGATGAAAGCTTTGTAAATATCACAATAATATTATATAGATAACTATAAAACTATTCAGTATATTTATTTCAATTATCATCAGTCTTTGCATTTGCACCGATGATTTTAGTTCTCTTTCTATAATCTTATAAAATAATAGTAATATTTAGAAACAAACAATATTTTATGAATACATATCCTTATGAAGCTGAGCAAATATGTTACTCAATCGTTCCTCCACTAAAGATTAAATGAGTTAACCGAAGTAACATAAAGGTAATGCTTCAATTACAAATGAAGTGCAAATCAGCGGTAATCTTCTTACCCCAATCAATAAGACAGGGATGTGGCCTTTTACCTCTAGTAATCGATTTGCCAACCAAATCGCGTAATCTTATCCAACATTATCCGCAGGGGATCAATAAATAAAATTAACGCTCCGTGGCACTCTAAGCTTTTCTTTTGTCTCTTGTCGTTACCGACTTTTTGCCGTCTGCAAAAAATTATTTACTAGAATGATCATTTTCAATTAATTAAGTGGTAACACTTTTAATTATTATTCTATATATCGTTGGTTATCGAATGAACTTTTTTGGAGTATGTTATTACTTTAACGCCTTAACGATCAGCAAAGTATTTTAATAACAATTGTTATTCACCAAGGACATAAATCAGTCACAGGTCATGTAAATATATTATAATAATCAATAGATTATGATTTTTGTAGCAGTATAATTTACGATTTACAGTGCTCTTATGCTTTATATGTTCATGATTAACTTATACACTATTCAGTGTTCGTATATTTTGTTTTAATTGATGATTCATTGATGACCCAAGTGTTCATTTTTCCAATTAAATAGCGCCTTACCGCAAGCCACTGAACAGAGAAACGTGTTTAATGCACACAACACATTTAGACGCGATTGCCCTCAACACAATACGAGTAAATTCAGAAGAAACATAAGTGCTGTTAAGTATTGAAACAAGATTTATTGGTGTATATTCATAATATATTATGTTACAGTACATACTTGTATACAAACCAGCGTTCGACCAGTTCGTAATCCATCACGTAAATACCCATACTATATAATTATATTTTATTGTTTAGGTTAACAACACTAGCAGACTCCGTAATAGTCATTTTGCCATGAAATAAAACCCCACTTTTTTTTTTTTTTTTTTATTGTATAAGGGGGCAAACGAGCAGCTGTTGCAGCCATTTTCACGACCACCGACGCCCACAGACATCTGCATAGAGACATACAGATGCGCTGCCCCCCTTTTTCCTCCCACCTCCATGGGCCGGGCACTATTTCCTGGCCGACAAAATTTATAAAATTTGGTGACATATCACGTCACCTGTTGTGAATTATGATTGTATATAGATTTAACCTAGCGTCCTACACAAAAAAAATAATATGAGATAATAACAACTATCCTTTAGGAGAATATCATAATTAATACATTTTTTTTTTCAGTTGATTCATATGATAATATGTTTGTATTACTTTATATACTGTTTTCCTTATAAACGATGTCTAATAATCACTCCATTTATCCAAATGTTGAAGGCACATTGGAATTCGATAAAATGAACATCACTTTCGCGTTCGCGAAGTTGCTCAGCACTGTCACTAATGGCTAGTCAATCGTTCGGGGAACTTCATTCAAAGCATTCACTCACCTAGTAGTTTGTAAAAGGTGAAGCAATTTATCCGACACGCCCGTCAATATGTGAAGAAGACCTACCTGCTACTTGGAGTTAGAATATTTTTAAAGAATATTATTTGTTGTGATGTCATTGCTAAAAATATTTTAGTGTGTTAACACTCAAACTATGGATATATAATAATAAAATTGTGTGGTCTGAGTGTATATTAAAATGTTCATTCAAAAATTAACTACATATTTCAACGTTATATGTGAACTGAACAGTTTTAAAAATCAGCTGTATTATGAAATACAATTTTACTATTGTTGCCTTGCTTGTACATTGGGTTCATCTAAACCTGGAAGGTGTATTTCTCTAAATTGATAAGTACAAGCAGCGTATAATCTAAGTGATTATGCAAAGGTGTGTACTGTGTAATTCTTCTGCATATGGTTGTACCGATGACCGCGGATTGACCTTCACGTAATCCAACTGACTACATTAAAATAATTTTAGAGTAAACCCAAATGAAAATTTATAAAAGCTTGTCTAAGTATTAAAAGAGTATGTGGATCGGCCTAACGTTAATTGAAAGCGACAAGAAAGTCTAATAATTATCTAATATATAAAATTCTCGTGTCACAGTTTTCGTTGCCATACTCCTCCGAAACGGCTTGACCGATTTTGATGAAATTTTTTGTGCTTATCCAGTATATATGAGAATCGGCCAACATCTATTTTTCATCCCCCTAAATGTTAGGGGTAGTACAACCCTAAATTTTGTTTTTTTATTTTTTAGAAAAAAAAATGAATATCTATTTGTTTATGATACAACATGCAAAAATACATACAATCCTCAATTTTCACCCTTCTACAATTTACCCTTATTTTTTAATAGCCATTTTAGTAATTTAATCATTTTTCCTCTCCGATTAATTTTTTTGTGCTTATCCGGTTTCTATGAGAATCGGCCAACATCTATTTTTCATCCCCCTAAATGTTAGGGGTAGTACAACCCTAAATTTATTTTTTATTTTTTAGACAAAATTTTTAATATCTATTTTTTTATGATACAACATACAAAAATACATACTTAATTTTCACCCTTCTACGATCAACCCTTATTTTTTAATAGCCATTTTAGTAATTCAATCATTTTTCCTCTCCGGTAGAAAACTGATCAATCGTCATTTAATTAGTTATCTGTCTACAGGTGTCACTTCTGACACAGTAAACAGCACGGAGTAGGGATGAGAACGAAGCCGCTCTCCTTTCTTTCTCACTCCCTACACAGTTGTCGGCCATGATTATTGTTTATGCATCAAGTGTAGTAGTAACGTTGACAATTATTATTTTGCTATCTCAGTGTAACTCTTATATTAACTTTTGATAATTCCTATTTTATCAATAATAATTGAATTATCAATTTTGAGTGTATTTTGCACGATTGGTTAATCAAGTGATTTTATAACCTCAAAAGTACTCAACACGTGTCACGAGTTTCCAATAACAACGGATTTTGTGTTGTAAGTCTACTTTTTTTATTTATATCGAAAATGTTGTTGATCTTATAAATATGTAATTTTAATTTAATTTTATTAAAAAAATGTAATTGAACAATTAAGATTTTCATAGTTTCGAATAAATCAATCATTATTAATCTTTATTTTGAAATGTCAATGGAAATATTGGTTGTATGAAAAAAATATAAGAGACAATGTTTTCATAAAATTTAATTTTTTACTTTTGTTTGAAAATTTTTTCAATAAAACTTATATTTTTGTTATAATTTCATAAATTAAAACTAATCATTTCAAAACTGCGGCAAAAATCCTGGCTCTAATTATACTTTTAACATTTTTCATCATTAAATAATTTCATTAATTCTATTTATGTATGTTTTGTACAGTGAGCAATGCCAAGAAAACGCAAAGGGGCTGATTTGAGCCGCAGTACAAGTAAAGCTCGAAACTTGCGAAATAGCAGATCCGAAAGAACAGAAGAACAAATCCAGCAACAAAATACTGATGCACGTGTCAGAATGGCGCAATTGCAGCAAGAAGAGCCAGAAGATACACGAGCTGAACGCAATGAAGTCAGAAGATTAGAACAACGACAATCACGCCGTTTCACAGTCAATGACCAACAACGACAACAGGTACATCGAGCATTTATATCTAATGAAGTCAGAAGATTAGAACAACGACAATCACACCGTTTCACAGTCAATAGACGAAGAACAAATGACCAACAACGACAACAGGTACATCGAGCATTTATATCTGATTCATTCCTGCGTCTAGCATTCCAGTATGAGCCCGGTATTGAATGTTATGCTCATTCAAAAGTGGTAATTGGTGCTATAGACAAGGAATGTCCGCATTGTCATGCTCTGAAATCCAAAAATGAGCCGGCTAGGATGTGTTGCGCGTCAGGAAAAGTGCAACTACCTGAAATTGAAACACCACCTGAACCATTGAACGGCTTACTTATCGGCACGGATTCAGATTCTAACGTGTTCCTGAAGTCAATTCGAAGTTTCAATTCATGCTTTCAAATGACATCGTTAGGAGCAACAGAAATAGTTCGAAATACTAATGCAAATGGTCAACAATTCAATTCTATATTCAAAATCAGAGGCCAAGTTTATCATAAAATTGGCTCACTGCTGCCAATGCACAACGAACCACATAAATTCTTACAAGTCTACTTTATGGGCGGCGAGGATTCCGGAAGCGCACTTGCCAATCGCGTTGCAATTGTACATTACAATTGTAAATGCATGTTGTGATTATAATAACCTTTATTCACTTTACGCCAGGCACATCGTCAGCGAGCTAGATGCTCTTTTGAACGAGCACAAATAGTTGTTAAAAATATTCAAATCATATATGCACCAATTACAAAGCGATAATCACGCTATCGTCATTAATCCTGATAAAACACCAGCTGGAGAGCATATTCGTAGATTCAATGCACCCGTTGTTGATGATGTTGCTGGAATCATGGTTGGCGATTGTACAGCTGCACCAGAAATTGTGATTCGTAGAAGAAATAATAATCTTCAGTTCATTGCTGACACACATCGTTCATATTATGACGCTCACCAATATACGCTAATATTCTGAAAGGGACAAGACGGATATTGCATAAACATAAAACAACGAGATCCCGTATCAGGTACTTCATTGATTATTATTAATTTAATCATTAATCATTTAACAAAACAATTAAATTATTGAACGTAATAAACTTAAAATAATTTTTATGAACAAATATTACAGGAGTTGAAACAAACAAGAAAGTTAGCTCAAAGGATTATTATGCGTACCGATTAATGATTAGAACGGACAATTATACGTGGCATGCTCTTGAGTGGGTAAACCATCCAGTTTGTTTGTGTTAGCTAAAGATGGACTAACAAAAAATATTGTTTACGCTATAGCATTAAGAGATTGATATTGTTTAATAGTGTTACTGTCGTAATTGTTTATTTAATGATATATAATTTTAAGGAATAAATTATAATAACTAAAAAATAATGTTTGCCTTTTGTTATTTTTATATTCCCACATCGTTCACAGCGCTCCATGCTTATTTCACGCATATACCACATTCTTACATAAATACAATATACACATTCTAATATACATACATACTTACAATAAGTAAGCTATTTTTTGTCTACACTAGAAATTACTAGGAAATTATTTATATGGCAAAACAACGTTTGCCGGGTCATCTAGTCTATATATATAAAACTCAAACGTGACATAGCCATCTATCAACGTACAGCCCAAACCACTGGACGGATCAAGCTGAAATTTGGCATCCAGGTAGATGTTACGACTTAGACATCCGCTAAGAAAGGATTTTTAGAAATTCAACCCCTAAGGGGGTGAAATAGGCTGTTGAAGTTTATATGGACTTCTTATAAATTAAACGCGGGTGAAACCGTGGGGCACAGGGGGGTTTCTGACCTGACATAAATAATATTCATATTGAATAAAACAATATTATAAAACGTTATAAAAGTTATATATTATGTACTAGTGGACCCGACAGCCGTTGTCTTGTCAAAATATGTTGTCATGGTAACGTATAATGTTATGTGGCCGAATTGTCAATCCGTTATTTTGCCCTACAATAGTGTATTTCAAGTCGAGACACCGACTGCAGCATAACATATACTGATAAATTGTAGCCCATAATATGTTACCGAGGACAAATATCTATATAACAAAAGTTTTATCAAAATCCGTCCTGTACTTTTTACGTAAAAGCCGCACAAGATAGACAGAATGACGTCTTCTATAGTTTAATTATATGTATAGATTTGTGACGTTGAAAAAAAAGAAAGAATGTTGGTAATTGTTGTCGTTACAAATGAAAAAATCTTACTTTTTTTCTCTTTGTAATTGCTTTTTGCTCTCACGTTGTTTCTCACCGGGCGATTTCTATTTAAAAAACCCAAAGAGCCAGTCATCTCGCGCGGTCAGATCCAATCGGAACAAGTGGCTTACTGTATACTAGCCCCAACCCGCAGTTCTGCTTGTTATAGTTTATATATTTACTCGCTTCCGCCCGCAGCTTCGCCCGCAATAGAGCTTTTATACATATAAAACATCCTCTTGAATCACTCTGCCTAAAAAAAAATCCCATCAAAATCTGTTGCGTAATTTTTAAGATCTCAGCGTACGGACACTTAGACGGCAGAAAACGACTTTGTTTTATACTATGTAGTGATGATTCTTTTTGGGGTATTTCATTTTGAAACCCAAGTCTTATATGGTGCCTAAGGTCGCACATATTTTTTTATACCTGCCATAAGGGGCAAACAAGCAGTCGGTGACTTACGACGATCAACGACATACTTACACATCCGCATCGTCACTACTCAGAAGTCCTCCCCTTTTTGGGCCACCGGCTACTCACAAATTGCACGAAATGGGACAGCATACCTGTCGCTTTACGGGGATATCATGAGGGCGAGAGGTACCTCCCACACCTGTCGTACCGACCCAATTTCGCTGTAATACAATGTAAATGGCTAATGTTCTGAAGGTATTAAAAGTCTTACCGGCAACACAGGAGTAGCAGCGGTGGGAAAGACTAGTAGGACAAGCCCGTTTTTTTATATATGTATAATTACTACATAAAGTAACAGATTTTTAGAACTTTGCGTTCAAAGTTAATTCTGTTATAATCATAATCAAACAGTTTACATAAAAGTTTTTGTTACAGCAATAAAGGTATCTGTGTTAAGAATGGGCGATTTAGTCGCTTTTGAGAAGCGACTATATCGCCAGCGATCAGATTGTCCCCGGCGCGCACTTATAAATATATTTTAAATACAAAAAAGTTTTACAAGCATATGACATGTTATGTAATTGTATGTTATGGCATTGTAACTATGGTAATGAAAATCAACTATTAAGTTTTACTTCAGTTGTGTGGTCTAAAGCACATTTTGTATATTTTGTCCTTTCGGACATGCTATGGTTATAAAAACATAGCGCCTCTTCTTCAATCATTTATTTAGTAAGTATTTCAGTCGGTAGGTACTAGGTATGTCTTATTTCATGGATTTTGTTTAAAGTTTTCAGTGTCATAATGGCTTCCAAGAGGCGCTTGGTCTTTTGGCTTTATTCTTGTAGTCGATCTGTTGCAAAAGGCCGCCTTGTGTAAGATT
>LUGF01039126.1:74672-101844 GCA_001625245.1 Calycopis cecrops | reverse complement strand
CCATCGAAATACCCATATAAAATTTCAACCCAATCGGTCAAGCCGTTTAGAAGTTGACATTCCGACAACAGCGCCACCTACCGGATCCAATTGTATTTTTTTATCATCCAGGTAATCATCTAAATACCCATATAAAATTTCAACCCAATCGGTCAATCCGTTTAGAAGTTGACATTCCGACAACAGCGCCACCTACCGGATCCAATTGTATTTTTATACCGTCCAGGTAACCATCCAAATACCCATATAAAATTTCAACCCAATCGGTCAAGCCGTTTAGAAGTTTACTCGTTTTCCCATGGGAATGAAACATTTTCCCAAGGTAGTGCCTTACAATAGCCGAATTGTCCGGCACGACCGAGGAAGTACCTCTCGCGTACACGAGACCGACGTGAAGTGACAGCTGTGTTGACGGGTTTCGTGCAGTGTGTAAGTAGCCGGTGGCCCATGGAGGAAGGAGAAGAAATTTTCATCGTATGGAACGGTTATATCCACCAAGAACACCCTCGACTGAACCGGCCCAGCATCATTTATTATTATTATTATTATTCAAATAGTTTTTTCATAATCAAATTTAAAAAAAATGTTTGCCCACAAAACACTGCTCAAATAGTTTTTTTATATGCAAATTTAAAAAAAAAATGTGCTCACAGTACACAGCTCATTTAAGTTTTTTTAAAATACGTTTTAATATTCAGAACACTTCATTTAAGATAAAATGCAGCTCAGTTTATTTAAATAGTTTATCAAATTTAAAAAAAAATGCAGAGCGTAATGTTGTCACTCAAACAAGGTCGCTCAAATATTATGAAGTTTCTCATTTTGTATTTTAAGCAGTTCAAATTGATGTTTGTAAGTTGCTGTTTTATTGATTTCTAGTCGCTCACAGTCAGTCGCTCACTTAGTAATTCTGTACGCTAAATTCATTATTTTTGATACCTCAAATTTTAATTTACAGTCACTCGTTTAATTACTACCCCTTTTTTTATAATCGCTAGAAATTCTACAAATTATTATGAGGTTGAAATTAAAGATTAAAAAAAACATAATTTGTTTTTAATATTTAACGTAAAAGCTACTAAACGGATTTGGATGACATTTGGTACAGATATAGATCACAACATTAATTTTATATTAAATATTGGAAAAAGTAATGGTTAAGTTGTAATAGATACGGGGGTAGAACCGCGAGGCACAGCTAGTTACGTGACAGCAGTCGCTCGCTGGCCCAGCGAATTCTAACAATATCTTTACGATATTGACCAAGACAACATGACAGTAAAGATATATTTTCATAATTTGAATATGTGATTGAACCCCCTCCCCCCGCTCTTCCGTTTGTGCCCTCCCAATTTGGCTGCAATCCAGAAATCGCGCTTTTTCCTTAGCATAGGGCAAACGAGCAATATGTATCACTTGGCGATTACCGTCGCACATGCAGATTCGTGTTGTGTTTCATCTTTCGCTCTGACCCTCCAATAGGCCTCCCGCTACTCAAAAACCGCACGAAACGCGAAATCATGTTGCACCTTAATTAGCTACGTGTAGTTACCGGATAGCTTGGTTATAAAAAGGTTATAAAAAAGTAGTTTAAATGTAATAAAGTAATCTATTTAATATTAAGTATAAATAAATTGTGTCCAAGTCTATTAAGAACGACGCCTCGTTCAAACAAGTACAAAGGATCCTCAAGGACGCTTGACACCAGAGCAATTTAAATAAAGAAGACTATTGCGTTAATGTTTTATACTTCTTTGTCGTCAGTAATAGTTTTATTACTTGCCAGCAACTGGGGCAATTTGAACAATTTAGCAAACTTTTATATTAAAATTAAAGTTCATTACCCTTTTATAGCATAAAGGACAAATGACGATAACTGGTTATTCAAATATTAGATGTAAGACAGATTTTTGGTATTGGAATTAGCATCGACTTAACTATTTTAGCGAACTAACCCGGCTATAACAAGGTGGTTCGTCAGCCCTGCGGCCGGGTCGTTGTCACCGCAAATTGTATTTTGATTAAGGAATTTCTGTTAACAGCGTCAAATTCTATCAAATTTCTAAAATAGCTGGCTTCCAAACACATGCGGTTTTATTAGTTTTACCCGATTACGAAGAAGCAAGGTAATGTGTTTGTGTAGGTGTATGTACCTATGTATGACTGTAGACTTCTATGTATACTTCTACAATCTGGATGACTAAAGGATTTTAACGCGAGGTATCGTAAGGTTCGCCATGATTATGCGAGTAGCATTCGGATCATTAAATGAAATAAAAAAACGAAATAACGCATTTTGGACTCAAAGTGATATTTAAATTTTTTTCTTACACACCCGTTACATTACTCTTGAAGCGGCAGCAGAGATCACTAAATATTTTTGAAAGTCTTTAGGTGGAAACTAGGCAAGGGCGGGTCGAACTTGCACACCAATCGTTCTGTACCAAAGTCTTGCTTTGTTCCATAATACTGGATACTGGAACTAATTAAGCTTCCCTCTTAGAAATACGGAATCCTAAACGGACATAAAACTTTTAGTAAAAAAGTGTCTCAAGTAATAAAATATTATGTTAGGTGACAAAAATTACCTAATAGTACATTTGTTATTACATTTGTTATCACTAATTAACTTTATTATTCTTATGTTTTAATATAATAATTAACATAAAACTAATTTACTTTATCATTTTTTACGCCTATATTTCAATAGCGATGAGTGACGTAACGGTAATTGCCTGGACGTCTGTGGATGACACCAGCCTCAGCACCGAACATTTTAATTTACACCTCTTTTTTCGAGTTTTCATCGGCTGGTCGACCTGAGTTAATTGGAATGTTATCGAAAATTGGTAAAAGCCTCGGTGCAAAACAATGCAGCTCGTTTTTCAAAGCCTAAAGCTCATCTATAGTATGAACAACACCTCAGGGTGAAAGTGCGGAATTCGGCAAAATCATTCTTACAGGAGTCTTGCAATAGAGGTGTACTTGTTAGCATGATAAAGCCTCAAGTGTTCGACCCGTGAGGAAGAAGGCAAAGTAGGAGTTTTATAAAAAAAATCTTTAAACTTAATTTTTCCTTCGCTTACTTTGCAGTGCTTTGCATGATATCAAAATGAGCCAATTTGAGTGAAGAATGGGAGATAATTCTATGTACCATAAAAACGTTCCCATTTTTTTTGAGTGGTATTAATTAAAGAATAATTAATTTTGACAAAGATTGGATTAAACATTAACTGATTGATTGAAATCTCGAAAAGTAGGAAAAATATTTCAAATCCACCTTCTACAGCGCTAGACGCGTCACCGGTCTCGCCTATATTTATATATATTTTTAACCTTTAGCTATCGAATGGTGTTATTTAATTTTTAATGTGGGCCATAATACATGTATGGCAGCCAATTTAAATACGTATTAATTTTAAAAACCAGCTTTGACGACCTGAAAGCTTCGATATCCAAATTCCTTGTTAGTGAAAAAAATAAAACGATAGCAAGCTATTAGACATTACACTTAGTGATTAAACTGTAGGGCGGAGCCACTCTACCTTGCATTTCATAATTTGATTTGCTCCAAGTCTGAGCTTCAGTTAGGTTTCTACTTCCATTAGTTAATGTCAAAGTGAAAGAACTAAACTGCATCTTGTTTGGGGTTTGAATCAAAGTGAATGTGTTATACTATATAGTGTGTTTTTCTTGTTAACTTTTATTTCATATTTTTACCTTCTTTACACTTTACTAGCTGTGCTCCACGGTTTCGCACTGGAATCGCGATGAAAAATGGATGTTGGCGGATTTCTGAGTTTTCGCAGGTGTATGATAACTTAAATATAGAGAAGAATGTTCAAAAGTAACGGCAATATTCATTGTTATTCATTATCCTCCTTTCCTCTTTTATTTAGACTTATTGCCACCGGAAACTTACAAGACACACAAAACACGACAGCATCACTTGGTCGTTTCATCTGGAGAAGTACTTCTCTGTCTTGTCGGTACAATTGAGTTGTGATACATGCCAAATGGCAATGTCTCTTGCAAGTATAAATGCTTGGTAATTATTTAAAAGTATTTATTCATTATATTTATTATATTATGAATGAAATAATGAATGAAATATTCTTTATTGTGCACGTAATAAACATTACAATTTAAAAGAACATATACACTTGTATTAGGTACATAAAGGCGGCTTTATTACTCAAAATAGTAATTTCTACCAGGCAACCTTATGAAGAAAAATATTTTGTTCAAGGAGAGGTAGAGTCAAATCATAATAAGTTACATATAAATTAATACATACATACAGATACACATACATACACATATACATACATACACATATACATACATACAATACACATACTATAAGAAAACATTCGTCTAAAGATGTAAATATAATATATTTTAGATAGACCGATAATAATTTTTTAACAGATTCTTAAAGTTATTTAAATTTTGGGCTCGTTTAATCGTGATGGGCAGAGCATTCCACAGCAGACTTGGTTATATTTATTATAAGGAAGGAGCGTAGCTGAAAAAATGGGCGCTGCGCTTGGTGTCTATTAACTTCCCTGTGTCGGCCATAAGTCACCCAAATTGGTATAAGACGCTTATCTATAATAAGTTCCTCGTCGCGTAACTGCTTGTACACTCTCAGAGTTTGCTCGTACTTAAGACGCAATTAGTGTCATTAACTACAATTAATGTCACTGCACTTTCGTGAATAGGTTTTGATGTAAGTTTTATTAAATACAGGCAGCCATTTTACAATCTTAAGCTGTGAATTTTAAAATAGGCGAATCATTTTCAAACTATTCCTGGCATTTCATTGTGACTTTTGACATTTATTAATATGATTACTGCGTGAACAAATATTTCTGAAGAAAAACTTCTATAAGCGCGCTTGACTTGAGGAGTAGGCTGGCGAGAGCTTTACATAAATGTGTGATGGGGCGCAGCCAAGTTGTCATAGAAATTAAAAAATAAATTCGATTTAAGTGAAACTATTTTGAATTTAAAAAATAAATATCATATGACATGTTACGTAGACGCTGAAATATGCACACACAGTATGTAGTTATATAATATTAACTTTAAAAATTAATAATAAAAAAAAAACATATACTACTAATATTATAAATGCGAAAGTTTGTATGTTTGTTTTTGTTTGTTACTCCTTCACGCAAACATTGTTGAACCGATTTTCTTGAAATTTGGCCCACACATAGAGGGTAACTTGGATTAACACATAGGATTTTTTTTCCAAAAAATGTTCCTGTGGGATTTACGTGGGTGTAACCGCGGGGCGCAGCTTGTATTTAATGATAGTATAATGGCTTCCTTCTTTCAACAAAGACACCATTTTTTCCGTTTCTATAGATAATAACTACAGCATTGTTTTTGTGCGAGTCCGACACATAATCAGTAGATTTTTAATATTAAAATATAATTCTATTATAATCCTTACGTATCATTATGTACGTTCATAGGACTTTCCTCTGGATTCATTAAATTATACGTAGAATTAACAGGACGTATGGCCTGCTGTATTCAAAAAAAATAAAATATTGTAAGGATTGACGATGATTATAAAAGATTCAATTTTTATTTGTCTTAATTGTTTAAATAAAACAAAAAAGTAATTTATACGAGTAAACACATAATTATTAAACAAATCTGCCATCCACCACAAAAGGCCCAAAGGAATAAAAAATATCCTATCATATAATCAATATGTGTTTTAATTTTGTTGTTATGGTACGAACGAGCAGTCGAAACTTCTTGATGACTACCGATACCTGGCACTCATGTTTCGACGTAATCGCTAAATCAATACCAATTCTATTTGCGCGCACGTACAAGCATCTTGAGAGCCGACAAGCCTTGTCTAGAGTTCCTGAGTACATGCTTCTAACAGCTGGCCGCATGTTGTAGCGTGTTGAGAGGTGATTGTAATGTCGCGTCACTAAGTAATTGCGTTAAAGCCAGTGTATTGTGCAAATTGGCACTTAAATTGCATTGGCAAATTGGCATACAAATGTAAGCTGATAATTACTTGTAACTAACTGTTCCAGCGCGTGCGCTAGTTCTAAATAAAGATAAAAGTGCTAACCCATACCATTTTTAAGTGCAAGACCGAACAAACACACACATATTGAATTTATGCATATACAGAAATAAGTTATTCTTTGACAATAACTCAATATTACTGAAGCACGAAGTACTGAAGAATTATAAGGTTGGAGAAACCGTGTTGCAACCCTTAAATCGACGACGAATTATTAATTAACTGCCCGATGCACTTCAGTTTATTTCCACACTTCTGGCAGCGCTATTCGGCACAGCATTACGAAATTGTTTTTTGTAGAAAAAGGAAAACTTTTGTACACACTGAAAACGAATTTAAATTTATAGCATACTGTGCTCACTCGGTGCAAATTGGTTCAATGAAATCTTAGTAAAGAGCTTCTTTGGAGTACATTACAAAGAGATCCTATCAAAGAGCTTGGCAATTAGACGTTCAAATACATTGTACGTAATATTTTGTAATTAAATATTTAATTAAACTAACTCAGCGGCATTGAAAGCAGCTGGTGAAATACTTTTCAAAATATTTATGATAAAACACTGCAAGATCCTTAATATATTTTTCTATTTTTCTTTCGCAATTCTATAATGTATTCTTTAATGTTACTGTGTCGATTGTGATCTATTTTCATTCTTTCTTTCCTTTAACTATTTTTATTTTTTTATTTTTTATTTGAAAACTATTTTCTTTCTTTCTTTCCTTCATTTTGATGTGTAGTAAAAACTGTCATCAATTTTTTTTGTAGAAATAACAGCCTATGAATTTATATTACCGTCTGACTAACTCTACTCGAAAGTAAAGTTAGTTGTCCAATTTTACACTTTATTTAAACCATCTACTCTATGTGCTGTGCTGATATCACTAACATTTACGAGATTGCTTATCTTCATCATCATCGTCATCATCATCATCATCACAAGGAGGACGTCCATCGCTGGGCATATTCAAAAAGTGGAAAGCAATAAAATAAAGTAACAAACGAGTAAAGAGTGCGGTCGAGGTAATATGTCCCTGTGTAAAACTTTGAGACTGCCTGGAGTTATAGAATAGTTGTTTATTTGTTTTTACTGTGTGTCGTAATTTAAAAACTTTGTTAATGTGAGCAAGTAGTTGGTTTTATTTGTTTAAAAAATATTGTTGTAGAAATATGGAGGTAACATATGCATATAAGACAAACAAAGACTCGGATTCATCACATAACTATCTAATGTTTAAAATATCTAAAGACGAAGATCCGTATCGTTCCAGGAAATACACAAGTTATGGAACTTAACCGAATGCCTCAGGCGTCAGTACCACAAATAATAATATGTTGTCTTATACGAGAGATGTACTTGTACGATCGTGTCACATACATACACACAATATTTTTTACATAGTAGTAGGAGTATAAATTGCTTAATCCTATTAATATTATAAATGTGAAAGTTTGTGTTTGTTTGTTTGTTACTTCTTCACGCAAAAACTGCAGAGCCGATTTTCATGAAATTTGGCTTACACATACAGGATAACTTAGATTAGCACATAGGATAATTTTTATCCCAAAAAAATTTCCTATGGGATGCCATGGAATGTTTTTTTTTCTACAGAATCGAAATTAACGCGGGTAAAACAGTGCAGCTAGTATTTAATATTCCTTAACCAGCTTTTCATAATGTTCAATAGGAGTTTCTTATAATATGTATTAAATTGGCAACATTATTATTATACCTACTGACATTTTTCGGGTAAGTCATTTCTATTATTTTTTTATTTATCTAACATTTTTATTAATGCCTGATTTTTCATATAGACTTTCATTGGAAAAAAATAATTTGATTTTTAATAATTATAGTGTAAAAGCTAGAATTTAGAATAGTGGCTAAGTATTTTTACAATTTTTGTTTGTTTATACGTACTGTATTATACGTATTATATTATACATCATACCTGCAAATTAATGAATTCGGTCTCCGTAATTTTCATAGGAGTACCTAAGAATACCATGCATACAAAATGGAGCTCTAAAGCTAGTCTTCACAGATGAGTCGTTGATAATGAACGGAGGAAAAGTTGTGTACAATCTCAAAGGCAATCTCCAGCCGCCCTTGTGCTCCGGATAATACTTACTTCAGTGAACTCTGAGAACTGAACTTCGACTTGAACTTCCTCGACTTTTGTCGAGTCGAACAAGATTGACTACAGAATATTGTAAACGGGTTGTTTGACGAGCCAAAGGAGCCAATAAATGTTTTAAATTTATCCAAACTCAATACAAAACTTGTTATTCTTACCTGACTTTACCAGATTTTGACAAACTGTTTTAATATGTGATATTGAAATAGTTAGAATAGCAGCTCGATAGACGTGATGTATTTTGATGAATTTTGTGATTAAACCCGTACCAACATTAGGGCTTTTAGCTTTGGACATTTCGTTGATTATAATTTCTATATTATGCTGCATCGGTCAGTCTTCCCAACCTGGGGGCACGCCTACATGTATTATAAAGGCATGCAAGCGAAAGCGCTCGTAATTTATGTTTTTTAATAGTATAAGGGGGAAAACGAGCATTTTCATGCGTACCGACGCCCACAGACATTCGCATAAATACTTACCGATCTGTGTGAAGGCCTGCGCAGACGTGGGATTTTTAAATAAAATAGATCGCTTACAACTGTATCGAGTAACGCATACGAGTAGTACTTTGCATACATTTTTGTTCGCGGACAAAAATGTCGGCGGACAAAATCTCTCGTCTGCGTAGGCCTTAAATTTAATAAAAACATAATCTCGATGATCAATGATATGTGATAACAATCTTTATGATCGCAAGGATCATGTAAATGATTTTGATTATGGCCCCTAAAGTTTTTGACGATATCCATATTTTGCGGTCACTCATAGTACCACCTTATTAAAATGAATAACGTTATGTTGCGGTGTATCGAAAGTCGTAAAACAAAAGTAGTTGTCTATGAGGTTATCTATCTAATCCTAAGAGCTTCTTTCTATCTTTTTAAAATACTCGTGTAGATTTGCATACACTTACGTAGTTCCCGACCGGCGCGGTGTAAGCTCGCTAAAATTATAACTGTTTGTTATTCCTATCTAACGTTTTCGTATGTTTTATTTCCAGTAACTCTGTTTATGTTACCACTTATTTATACTTTGAATAACTGTTATAACACAAAGGCTTCCTGAACTATTTTGTGAACTACACAGTATTTATTGATATATTAGTAAAAGAACTTACTCAAAAAACAGAATAGTTGCACAATTCGTCTCAACAGAAAAAAAATATTATAATACTCAACTTAAAAAAAAACCAATATATAAGAATAATAATACAACACCAAGTCAATATTAGAAACATTTTTTTTAACAATTTTTAATCACAATTTTCTTATGAGTTCGATTGAATTATTTTAGAACCCACCAGCAATTTCAGTTTTAAAAAGGAAGTACCTACTTAGATATCGACGACTTAGTTTAAATATGTTTAATAGAAACATCAGAAAAGGAACATATCAAACTGGAAAATCGAGTATAAATAAACATTTAATAATAATGGTTTACAAAATTCTAAAAAAAAATTCTAAAGAAAGAATTACCACTGTGGTACGTACCGTTTAAACAACGTATATCGCGAGTGTGTTAGTTAATTACAACATATTCCGCTTGCGGATTGTAAACCAAATGTTTGTGTTACAAAAATACACCGACGACATTTAAGATGGGAACTCTGAAATTACATTATAACCTCGAAACTTTTGTTTACTCGGCAAAAATAAGGAATTAGAAAAAGGTAGTGCTGCACTGCTTGCAATTGGGCCGGCACGACCGGGGAGGTGCCACTCGCTGTCGCGTTTCGTGCGGTGTGTAAGTAGGCGGTGGCCCATGGATGTGGGCGGAGAAAGGAGGGTAGCGCATCTTTATAGTCTCGATGCGGATGTCTATGGGTGTCGGTAGTCAATCTAGTCATGAACATGGCTTAGACTGCTCGAATAATCGCCTATACTATAAAAAACTTTTGTTTACTCGATAAAAATAAGTAAAAATTTACATGTATCGGTTAAATTTGAGGACTTCGAAACTTATTCTTGCGGTACCACCGTCCTGCAAGCCCTCGGCTCCAATGCAGCGTGTACCTATTACTACTTCGTAAAGAAACTAAATCTTAGTAAAATTAGAAAATATGGACGGGCAGCTCATGATGATAGATAAAACTATTAACTGATTCAGTTACAAGCAATGCCGCTTTTGTTTTATAAACTAACGTACATAATGTTGCTTGATTACGATGGGAATATAATGTTTCGTTACATAATTCATTGATACTTTAGCTCTTTCGTGTAACGTAATTATTACACATGTATAATTAATTTAATGTATATATGTTTTTATCTTAAAAAGCGTTGTCTTTTCTTCAGCTTTTATTTCATAGGTTTGTTGTAAGGCGCCCGTCTAGAGTACGTAGAAAACATATACAATCACAGATTTATTCTACCACTATAATAATAATAAAAAATATATACGTAATAATGTATGTATGTGTATAGATATTTTAACAGACTATCAAGATTGATTTATTAAAATGGAGAGGGGCTCAGAATAAAAATGTCCTATAATACCTCAGCTAAAGATTCAGAAGGAATCCAGACACATAAAGCCTTATTCACATTTATGTAACATTGTATGAATATAATATGTGAATCTATTTCTCATCGGGTCTTCTGTTAGTAACATACACATATCTGTTTTTCCGTTCCACGTGTCAAAGTCACTGGAGATCTCAGAAACACGTCCCGACTCCAGAGCTCTGCCTCAGGCGTTCCATTCACAAAATTCATGTCATATTCGGTTCCTCGCAAGTCGCAGGAAATACTTCAGCAATGCAACGAAGCAAAATAGTTCCACAAATTTTATATTTAGGTTATTCAATACTTAGGTTATTCCTACTTATCAAATATGTTTACTAGGTCTATACTTAAATACTTAAGAATTTGTATGGATATTTGAAAAAGATACATAATGTGAATGAGAACACTTAAGAAAACATAATAACACATTTTGAAGAATCACTCACATAAAAGTTTATATCAACATATATTGCTCTTACATCCACCAATTATGTTATAACTTTCTAAACAAACTCAACTCAATTTACTAGAATCTTACCTGTGAAAGAATCTCGTTGTTTCTAAAAGACTCGAGGCTCTTTACTTAGCATAAATTAGTAGTCGGATATAATGCAAAGATACTTACTTTTTGTTCCTAAATTTACTGCTATACAGAGATCAATCTATGTAAAATGTCAAAGATAGAATATATTATATTATATCTGTGTAGTTCTTTTTTTTTTCTTTCTTCTTATTAGAAAGAATTTTTATTTGTTCGAATATGGGTATACAAATGGGTGTTTTACATAATAGGAGTTTCCAACATATTCTGCTGTTTTAGCATGCAAATATTTATTACATATTTTTTAAGTATCTACTAAATCTAATTTTACATACATTTTCATTCTGCACGCTACGTTTTTATTCATTAATAAATATTAGATTTCACTATTACTTGTACATCACATTATCATATTATACAAATTTTGTCATGATTATACATATTATATTAAAGAAGAATAATTCTTAAATAATAAAACAAATATGTCGAATGTCAGAAAAAAATATATCAGAATAGAATTATAATTAATTATAATAAGCACTTTTCAATAATTACGTACTATATTAACATTATTACAATGTATTAGTCAAATAGCAGTTAAATATTTTCTCTATTAAGTCTAAAATTTTTTTTTGAACCATAAATTCATTTAATTTATGAAAACAATTTTCTTTAAGCCATGATGTGATATCCTTTTTAAATTTATTAAATGGCAAATCTTTAAATGTATCATACAAAAACTGTCTAAAATATTATGTTCCATCAGTTTGATGGATTTTACAAAATGAGGTTTTGTTGATCTTGACTTGTTTTCAGCTTCGGATTATTGTTAAGATGCTTGTAAAAGATATTTAGAAAAACATTAAACCTGTGAAATTAGGCCTTGAATCTAGACTTTAATTCTCTTTTCTCTCGTGTCTTCTAAAACGTAGCGAAAAAATCTATACATTAGTAAAATATTATTATAATATTATATAATACTAGCTGCGCCCCGCGGTTTCACCCGCGTAACTTTAGATCCCGTGGGAATATCGGGATGAAAAATAGATTTTGGCCGATTCTCAGACCTACTCAATATGCTCACAAAATATCATGAGAATCGGTCAAGCCGTTTCGGAGGAGTATGGCAACGAAAACTGTGACACGAGAATTTTATATATTAGATTTATATATTATATACTTATTTAATAATAATAATAAATAAACGTTTATTTTGCAAGATTCGTAGGTACAAAAAATAAATTCAAATTTTAATTCAAATTCAAATTTCTTTATTTCGGACGACACTGATCCATTTGTTTTAGTAAGCTTATGAAACTACACATCTTAAAGCTAAGGTTAGTATTGTACATTTAATTAAATAATAGAAAATTTTTGAAAACGTTTTAATGCGTCATGTACTTAGGAGGCATCCCGGGCGGAATCATAATCCGTACGAAATGCCTCAGCCTGCGGGTCATCCGCCACAGCTCTCAGGATGCTGTTGTCACTCCCCCGAAGCCTCTCCACCAGAGATGCTACCTTTTTTCTCATTACTGCGTGAAAGCAATCTGTGTTGTAATGGGCAAACATTCCGTACATTCAACATATAAAGCAAATAACAATAAATTTTCACTCATTGCACAATTGGTAATATTTCTTGTGTACGTGTGTATATTACTGACCGATTTTTAGGATTTTTTTTGTGTGTGTTGAATGGGATTTAATAATGGTTTAAATTCACTAATTATCCCGCCAGATGGCGCCGCAGAGCATATCAAATATACAATATAGTAGGATAAAGTATCTGGTTGAGAATTCAGTCACATAACATTACATGTTATCATGATAATATATTTTCCAATAATAACAAGACAACGTTTGTCGGGCAGCTAGTATAACATATGTAATATAATATTGATTATGAAGGGGAAAGGTTTTTGTTTCAATTTGTATCGAAAGAGTTCCAAAGTACTGGACCATCGAAATAGAAAATTTCGATGTACTGGACCAATTTTTAAACTATTCTGTATTACAAAATAAGTGTGGATTTAGAAGTTGCTATGGATTAAAATATATTATTTATTTAAATAAATCTTTGATAGCCCTCTAACTGTAGGTACTATATCTACTACATAATATAATAAATCGTGAGAAAGTCAAAACTGTACATTGAATATTTTTTTAAAAGAATATTTGGGACGTGATATCGAAATAGAAATAATATAGTTTTTAGAATTTTTGTCTGTTTGTCTGTAGGTATGTCCGGGCTAAAAGTACTGCATGGATTTACTTAAAAGGCAGGCATATTACTAACAGGTCGGGTCAACATATAGGCTACATATTATCTCGATATTTCCACGGGATCGAAACTTATGCGGGTAGAACTGCGGGGCGCAGCTAGTTTTAAATATGTAGTTTAATTTTTATAGCTTTAATCGTCAAATAAGAGTTTTTTTAAGACGACGAATGGTAATAGGAACTGCTACTAGCTGGTATCTAGTTTACTCGTTTATTATACTCCAAAGTTTACTTGTGTGCATCGCCAGCGAAACTATCGCGATGTTTAATAATTTTGAAACCATAAAACCTGAAATTTTGAAAGCTGGTTGGTCAGGGAAAAGTAGTATAAGTTCGCGTCTACGAACTTTTACTACTTAACGACTTACGGTAGTGTTACTGCCCTGTGCTTATTTAAATAACATTTTAAGTTTTTATTTCTGTTTTCAACCGCTATGATTACTATTTTGATCTGAAAAATTTAATGTCAAATAGTGTAATTTACCTTAAATCAACAGTTGTATGTTTTATTCATTAAATTATTATATATTATTATTATTATTATTTGTTATATATATTAAATTTTATTTTATATTAGCTTCCGGCCGCAGCTTCGCCCGCGTCGATTTCGGACTCCAAAATAGAGTTATTTTGTACATATAAACTTTTTTCTTAAATCACTCAATCTAATAAAAAACCCCCATCAAAATCTGTTGCGTAATTTTAAAGATCTAAGCATACAGACACACAGACGGCGGAAAGCGACTTTGTTTTATACTATATAGTGATTCCTTTACGTTACATTTACGGCTGGAGTCTGACTGCTCACTTGCATTTACATGAGCAGTTCTCGGTATATTCCCTGCGACAGAAATCGGTTTACGCTATTTATAATATAAAAGATGTAACAACGATGAATTACTGGCTAAAATAAACTTGGCAAATCGGAATCCTAATTTATTCTTCCGAACTGTAACAAATTGTACCAATTGAATTAGTGGTAAAATACGTGGTCTGTTTTAGAATGTGTCTAGCGCCTCTTAAATTGTTATTTTATAGTCTGCTCTTGGCCGGTTAGCCTAATATCTATTAAAGTGTCAAGTAGCTATTCTATACTTAACACATAACCATCACAGTAATTTTTAAACTCATTACTTTCAACAGCTACGAAATTAAAATGTGTTGTTAATTACTTATCCGTTCTATTCCTAACAAGCTAACCAGGACTTTTACAGTACCAGTAATACCAGTCTTTAGCCTCGAACTGGCTTTGCTCGGGTGTCATTAACTCCATTTAGATAGTAGTAAGCAAGTAAGGGGTAGTTCCACACTGAACACTTGCATGCAGCCGAATTAGGCCGGCACAATAGCTGTGCTGTCGCGTTTCGTGCGGTGTGTAAGTATCCGGCGGCCCATGGAGGTGGTAGGAGAAAGGTGGGCAGCTCATCTGTATAGCCTCTATGCGGAGGTCTATGAGCGTCGGTAAGCAAATGGCTCCGATTTATCATTTGCCCCTCTATAGGTACCATAAAAAAAGGCTTTGCTCGGATAACATCAATTCTATTTAGACAGAAGTTGTGCATGAATCAGAATTACATGTAAACAACAAATTGATTTTGGGTAACAGTGGTTATATATTATCAGACAGTTTAATAAGAGGTAGTGCCAATCTATATGGCAGTAGAAATAGTCCGTCACCAACTGGAAGTTCCTCAATCTATTATGTTGCGTCGTCGTATGGTTTGAACTATTCGCATTGGAAGGAATGACAGAAGTGGATGTCTATGGGAGCCGATAGTCACGACAAACTTATTGATGCAGTATTAATACGGATCCTTAAACGCTTTTAAAAAATCACTCATAATATATTCATCAAAACTTTGCATTGCAAACGAAGAAGGAAATTAAAGTAGGTAAGTTCCGAATCAAATCTTTATAATATTACTAGCTTCGGGCCGCAGCTTCGCCCCGCAGCTTCGCCCGCAGCTTCGCCCGCGTGCATTTCGGACTGAGTTATTAATTATAGATATAAACTTTCCTCTTGAATCACTCTATATATTTAAAAAAAGCCCCTTCATAAATCTGTTGAGTAAATTTAAAGATTTAATACAGATACACAGACGACGGAAAGCGACTTTTTTATAATAGTAGTGATTAAACATAAATTCCGTCACGTTTGTCGCCGATACTAGAATATAATTTTACATTATCCAGAATATGCAGCTTCGAAATATTTTACGGGTATTACGTGAGTTTTCAATTGACGTTCGCAGAAACAAATTAATTTAACTTGCCTCAAAGGCTCAATTCGAAATTGATTAGTGTTCCAGCATATGTGTAACGTATATGTAAAAATTTTGTGCGTGGAGTTTTCATGGTAGAATTAGGTACGGTGTTTATTTTTTTTATATTTATATGTGTATTTTTTTATATTTTTTATATTTGTATATTTATATATATTTATACAACTCCGTTATTTGATATGTAATGTGATCTAGCTCGTGTCCTAGTGGTAAGTGTATTCATGTACCTACAGTTTGTGAGGTTTCTTATTTGAGTACCTACCTAGTATGAGCAAAGAGTGGTAATACATTTTTAATTTTTATTTACGTTTAGTTTATCTTATTTTTTATGGGTATTACCGGTTGACGAACTTCTATTCGGCAACTGAAAAAGTCAAATGAACCCAATAGACAATTATTACACACACACACACACACACACACTGTAGTGGCGCGGGCGTGTGTCTAGCTACATACGTGGTTGTATATTATAATATATAAACGACCTATTGTATTTTTTGGAAGTAGTATTATAAAAACTACGTGTCGGTTCTTGGCATATTAGCGTTTACAGGAGTCATGGATGGAGGCGTAGGAACATTAATTGTCCAATAGATGAACAGTACGTCACATAACGTACGTCATTGTCGAATCATGGAAGCATATTCTAAATCATTGGCAGTTAAGAAATAAAAGTTTCAGTTCCTCCGACTCCTATTCGGCAGCATAACGTGAAATGTCCAATGGATATAATAGGCAATCATTAAGACAACTACACAATATATTAAAACGCGAGCGAAATCACTCAAACTGTACCAACATTTCTAAATCATTGGCAGTTAAGAAATAAAAGTTTCAGTTCCTCCGACTCCTATTCGGCAGCATAACGTGAAATGTCCAATGGATTTAATAGGCAATCATTAAGACAACTACACAATATATTAAAACGCGAGCGAAATCACTCAAACTGTACCAACATTTCTAAATCATTGGCAGTTAAGAAATAAAAGTTTCAGTTCAGAATTTAACAACAGTACCCCTGGGTATAGTGGCTGTAACATCCTCGCGATATCTCTAACAACTTTAAACTTGTCTGCGGTGGGAATATATAATATCCATCTTTCGTGAAGATTTAAGCCTTTGGAGACATAATTTTGGTTAAAATAAATAGAAAATAAACAAACAAAACACAATTAAAGTAATTTATAGCCTTTCTCTGCTTACTATCTAACATCGAACGCCATTTGTAAATACTTCACTTTGCCTGAGAAGTGAGGTGTGCTGTCGCGTTTCAGATGTATATCATAACAGATGTGCATGTGTGTGTAGACATTAGTAGTTCTGATTCTCGATAAATTATTATTAGACTGCCTCTGGTCTAGTGGTAAGCGTGTTCAACCACAGACGTGAGGTCCTGGGTTCGAATTCCGGGTCGGACCAAAAATTGGGATTTTTCAATTTCTAATAACAGTCCGGAGTTAGCAAGTTGGCGGTGGTACACCCCCGTGACACGGAGAGCACGTTAAGCCGTCGGTCCTGTGCCTGATTTCTCACCGGTCGTGTCGGATTGCCGTCCCATCGGAATATGAGAATGAGGGAATAGAGAGTGCGCTTGTGTCTGCGCGCACATTTGTGCACTACAATATATCCTGCGCATCTGGCTCGTCTCTATAGAGACAGCCGCCGTAGCCGAAATCGGCTGGGAGGATATTATTATTATTATTATCGATAAATTTCATTTATCTATCAACCGATATACTCTTTGAGGGCTTATAAACTAACTAAATATAGATGCAGGCTCATTCTAGCTCATTAAAACTGACAAGTGCGCGTTCAAAGTGAATAGAATTACTGGCAACCGCTGGCAGCTCCGCGAAACTCCGTACTCGATAGCTTTATACTACAAACACGCGTAAGTTAATATCTAATGAAGCTCATTAACCATATAATATACTTAGTTTCTGTTCATCATTACATTCTCCATACGACATTTCTAATTTTGTCAGATGGTTATAGCTGTTGACTGCCTTGGTCTAGGGCTAACCATTGCATATCTTAACGTACCGGGTTAAATTCACATGTTGTCCAAATGTTTGATTGTGATTTTTTAATTTCTTCATGTCAATATAACCGTAAATCATTGATTTTACATCCCCGTGTAGAGAGCACTGGGACATAAGATCAGCCACGAGCAGCCCCAGTCGTTTAATCTAAAACGCTCTATCATGTCTGACGTCCGTCCGACGCCTGATTTCTCTCTGGTCATCTCGGAATGATGTAGTTAATAGAGAGTGCACTTACGTTTATGTACCGTTACTACCTGAAACTGTTCTTTAATATAGACTTTACGCGGATGTAGCCAACGGCCATAGTTAGTATTATATGTATATAAAAATCTCTAGTCACTGTGTTGGGGGTGAAACTCCTCCGAAACTCAGTCAACTTTTGTGATTTTTTTGTATATACCATTTTCAATTCATTCATCATTCAACAGGTCTGACAATAAAATGTCGCAACGTATATTTTAACTTTTATGCCGATATTTCTAGGATTACTTTTTAACAATCGTCATAAATATGGAAGACGTCTAGTTTGTCTAGTTTGCGAAAACTAAGTCACAGTCATGGAAAACTTAGGAAGAGGTAGTGCCACACTGATGTATACAGCGGCATATAGCCGAATTGGGACGGCACGACTGGGGAGGTACCTCTCACTGACACGAGATCGGCGCAAAGAAACAGCTCTGCTGTGGCGTTTCGTGCGTGTATAAGTAGCCGCGGCCCATGGAGGTGGAAGGAAGAGGGCAACGAATCTGCTTATCTCTATGCGGATGTCTATGGGCATCGGTAGTCATAAAAATGGCTCCTGCTGCTCGGTTACTCCCTCATAGGTACCATTAAAAAAAACGCAAATAAGGATGTTCTTTCTACACAACTGTATTTACCATATCACGTACCTTTACAATTATATATTTCAACAAACATTTCATCCTTTAAACAAGAGACGGAGGAATTTGCATTGAAATACCAATTATGTACCTACTGTAATTAATTTACAATTTAGTAACGTGAAATACAATTCAAAATTCAAATCGTTAAGCTACACCCACTGTAGTGGTTTACTAATTAAATTTATATCGAAATGTAAATAATAATTCTGTAATAAAGAGAAATGCGTGTTTACAGAAATAAACGAAGTAAAAGTCCGTTGCGTCTGGGATCTTTTTCGATATCAGTTACTTTGTGATAGCTGTAGTGCTTATTTTCTAATTATTCCCGTCACTATATTTCAAGCCATGTTGCATTTTTCTTTCAAAGATTATTGCAAACAATATCATGACATTAAACCAAAGTGTAAAACTCAAAAAAGCGCGGCATTTTGTTTTGACCTCTGAGAACCACATTCCAATTTTATTACGTACCAATATACCTACCTACGGTATAGTACTTTTTCAATTCCATTATTAAATTTTTTTCAGTTCTGTACCTTCTGAAGTAAAAAAATTGATAATATTCATAATTGACTTTCGAAATCAACTTTTCACCAACCTTGTAACAAGAGCATGCTAGAATTTTTTGGGAGTAGATATGAACATAGCTATTGTGATGATCACTAAGTTTAACGCTCATTTCTCAATTGCCATGCAAAAAAAAACGCACAAATAGCTACCAAACAGCATACAGAATAATAGCTACAACAACATTGATAACAGAATATAAAATGTAAAGCCAAGTCACAGAAATGTTATGAAATTGCTTTATCGTCAGTGAAATATAAGAGCTCATATTGCCTGAATACGGTCTCAAGGCTTAGGATTATGAGTCTCGAAACTGAAATCAACCGCGAGCAATCCAATTTCTATTATACGTCTTAGAGCAGGGGTTCCCAAAGTGTGACGCGGAGCTCTGTAGCGCTATAGGATATAAAGTGTGGCGCCGCCCCGAGGTTTCGTTGGGATATTTTTTAATTGAACCACAATTGCTTAAGCGGGTTTTGCAGCTGAAAAGATATGAAATTTTTCAGCGCTACTATTAGTTATTGTTAGTTAGTTGATAATTGCTCAGTCCTACGAGTATCATTGCTCGAACAATCTGATACAAAAATAATTATCGGATACTATTACTGTAATTTTACCATAAATTTACATAAATAATGTGATCCTGTCATATTTGCATAAGTTAGCATGGTATTGTTTCATGGTAGAATAGTCAAACACGTTTTACAAAAAAACATAGTCAGACTCTTTACTTTCTTTATTGTTAAGATAGAAATACATACGAGTAAATGGATACTGCACTATGCACACACATTAGTTGGTGTCGTGCGCCATGACGTCACAGATAATTATAAGATCTGAATATAACTCCTCATTTAACTGTTGTTAGTATGTCATCAGCATACAAAGGTCTATGCTCAATGTGTTTTGTATGTTAAAAGCATTACGTCATATGCTCCATATAGATATTACATTAGCTTTGTGGTTTACTAACCACAATAGATGAGGATTAGGTATATTATTGTGAGAGGTTATATTGCATCAATGAACATGCTAAATAGGTATTATTGATAAGCGACATCTTGCTACTGCTGAAAATTAATTTTCAATAGGTATACAATTAGCTTCCACCCGCAGCTTCGCCCGCGTAGATTTCGGACTTTAAAAATGGAGTTATTATACCTACATATAAACCTTCCTCTTGAATCACTACACTTTCGCCATGTGTGACACACTGTGTGTGTCACACATGGCGAAAGCGTCTTTGTTTTATACCTGCTATATGTAGTGATACCTATCATTAATGATGAAAAGGTAGATACGAAAAATGATCGTAAAGTGTATCTCGATAACTTTTATCCCGACATATCTATAGAATGAAAACAGGGCGCAGTTAGTTTATTATAGCAGTTAGAATAATCCCGTTCGCTATGTGCATGACGCGTGTCCTTGGGTATATATAAATATTTCAATAAATAATCAGTTAATACTATACGAGTGAGTCCCAGCGACTTAATGCGATGCACCACAGCGGTGCTTTTGCAATTTGAACATCAACCAAATGTGAATGTACCAGGGTGAATCAAAAAGTTCTTAGAAACTTATATGTATTTAACCTTTTTGGAGGCAGTTCGATATTTTTTAATATTTTGACAATTACATAATTTATCCAGACTTTCAATTGTTTTCGACAGATCGTTCACAAAATATTAATTTTATTGTTGAGAGTTCTGATAAAAAAACGAAACTATGGAGAAAAACGAGTTACGCGCGGTAATAAAGTATCTGTTCCTGAAAAATATTTCTACGAAAGAGACTTTTTCGGACATTCAACAGACATTAGGAAATGATGCTTTACCCTATTCCACTGTGGCTTAATGGGTTGCTGAATTTAAAAGAGGTAGGTCGAGCTGTAAATATGACCCGCGTTCTGGACGACCTTCAACCTAAATCACCGAAGAAAATGCCAAAAAAGTGGAAAAATTGGTTTTACACGACAGAAGAATTACAATAAAACATTTAGCTAAGATCCTTAAGATATCGTTTGGTAGCATTCAGTCAATTTTAACCGATTCACTGGGGTTCAAAAAAGTGTCAGCAAGATGGGTGCCAGGAATTTTAACCGAAGAAAACAAAAATCGACGTTTGGATATTTCTAAGTGTAATCTCGAAATGTTCCAACGTGATTCAGATCAATTTTGCCGTCGTGTTCTAACCATGGACGACCCGGACATGAAAAGACAAAGCATGTTTTGGAAACGACCATCCTCACCACCCGTGAAGAAATTTCGAGTTTCTCCTTCCGCTGGCAAAGTTATGGCCTCGGTATTCTGGGATAGTGAAAGAATTCTGTTTATTGATTACTTGCCAAAGGGCAAACGATAACTGGATCCTATTATGCAAACTTAATCCCGAAATTACGTGAAGCGATTAAAGAAAAACGTCGTGGGAAATTGTCATTGGGCGTGTTGTTTCTCCTGGATAACGCTCCACCTCATCGTTCGGAAGTTGCGCTCACCGCAATCCGCAGTGCTAGCATCGAAGTCCTTGATCACCCACCATATTCTCCTGACTTAGCCCCGAGCGATTTTCACTTATTTCCAAAATTAAAGGAGCATATTCATGGAACTAAATTTGACAAAGATGACGCCGTTATGACTGCCGTAGAGGAGTTTTTTAATAGTCGAGAAAATAATTATTTTGCGGAAGGAATAAGAAAGTTGGAGATGCGGTATTCTAAGTGTATTAGATTAGAAGGAGATAACGTAGAAAAATAAAGTATTTTTGTTTAAAAATTTTATTTTTTTTGTATTCATTCTAAGTACTTTTGATTCACCACGAGGGTGAATCTAAAAATGCGTCGTAATGAACTGTGACAGCTGCGGACGCGGGAATTCGGTGAACGGGTCTAATTCACTATAACATTTGTTTAGTTAATCATCATAAATCAATTTGTTCAATTAATTATGTTTACGTTCCTGCGACAACAGCATCCTAAAGATGATTGCGGCCAGGTCCGACTTCTCCATCCAGCACCACTGCACTGGGGCGAAATTGCCATAGGACGGCTTAAATGATAATAATAATAAAAATACTAACATAAGATAATAGAAACTGTCACTAACAGTTTATGGATGCATGGAGCAAAATCTGAAATAAACTTTTATTTATTTATTTATATCATTTCGTTTAAACTTTAAGTATGCCAATCGGCAGCTAAAGGAAAGAAGCAAGCATAATGTTAAGAAACTATTGTGTATTTTTACTTTTAACCTATTTTTAATTTGGTATCTGACCTGAGGAGAAAATCCGGGTCATCTCATGCGGTTGATGGCTCGGAAATCAAGTAATTAGTAACAGTCCACACCGTCCAGAAAATCGAAAAACGAAACGTATTCGCAATTAGCCCTCCTGTTGGTCTGGTATATAACCGGCTACCGTATTTATTCGTCCTGTTCGTTTGTTCTTTTATTTATCCGGTCCTTTAAAATAAAAGAATATCCGATTACGTTTAGAATTTTATTACAAATTGTTTCGTTTGACACGGTGTACTTCAATAAAAACATATTTGCGCACTAAATATTTGTCTCTACATGGAAGCGTAGCAATAAAAATGTTCAGATCAATGTCAATATTTGAATTATCTCTAAAGATTCATATTAAGGACGCTAAAAATAAAACAGTAATGCTGTCCTGATCAATGATAAATTATTTGTGGATTTTTTCGCTTACATTTCACGTTCCAATATCAAATGCGAAATAGAAAATTAAAATGAACAGTACTCGCATATAATGTTTAATACATGGAATTATACAATTGAGATAAAATACATGTGCAGAATTATACAATTGAGATAAAATACATGTGCAGAATTATACAATTGAGATAAAATACATGTGTGAATTTATTATATGTAATTCGAGAACTCTTTCGTTACAGTTAAAATATTATTACACAGGGATAGAAAATCATCTTAAAGTAAGATAAAGATCCACATTAAATAGCGTAGAGCCAGTCCTTGCGAAATTTGATTTCTTGTAGGTTTAGGTTAGTTAAATTGTTGCGTTTCGTACGGTTTATGTGAGGCAACACAGTTTAGGACGTCGTTGGTAAAAGGTAAAAACCTGAAACATTTATTGTTGTTTTTACCTACAGTTTTACCCGCATAACATCTATACTATTTTTTTATTTTATTTATATATTTATTTAGGCATATCAAAAATATACACACAAGTTAATAACATTATCAAAGGACATACTGGTGTTTATATCAACTACAGACATGCAAAACATTATTACATAAAGCACAAACAGTCCTTGCGAAATTTGATTTCTTGTAGGTTTAGGTTAGTTAGGAACGAAAGTAGGTAATTAAAAAGGTAGGTACATTTTCGAGCTATAAGCCATATAGAATAATAATTAACGTCAACCTCTTCACTTAAGTGCAAATACCAGAACACAAAGAGTCGGGGAAAAACGGGACCAATGGTTTTAAAATTATAATACGTATTAAAATATTTTTTTTGTATTGTTTTATTTCACGTAGAAATTTGTTTTGATAAGAACATTAAATCAGGTTGATTCTCTAAGAAAGCGATATACGTATGTATATAGGTACGTATTACGTACATAGAAACATTCATTCATACATAACAACAAATTAATATACCTATGTAAAAACTCTCTAAAGTTATTGAAAGATGCAGTATGGTACAAAAACGTCAATTTCCCATGATAACAACCTTTCATCTGCCTCCCCATTAGTGACATGGCGTGAAGACGTGTGGCATGTAAAAACCTCCCGTCTGAAGTTCAAGGGCAGCGCTACGACCCCTCACTCGCTCGCAAACGCTTTGACCACTAGTGGAAAATAATGTTTCCCGTCTGTCTGCTCAGCGCACACAAGCTAATGAATACTTAAATGGTATCCGAACTCTTTATGGAATGTTGAAAAAATGTGTACCATATTATCATTTTTATTTTCATTAAATTTATTATAATATAGACTATTGTTTGATTTACATTAATTAGACATTGATAATAGCTTTTTTTATTTATTTATATATGTGTATTATTTAATTATGTGTGTGCCTTAGACAGAGTTGCGAAAAAAATCAATTATTTATTTTACGTAAGTGCTGCATTGGGACCGAATTAAGCGAGACCAGGGATATAGCTCCCACCACACGATACTGTCGCAAGTAACAACTATGCAACTTTTTATCAGAAGCATGCGGAACTGAACTTCGTATTTGATTCATTACAATCATGTACGATACATCCGAGTCGACCGAGTTACAAGGAGTAAACCAGTATAATACATCTGGTGCCCTGTTGCTGACAGATCCGGGGCACCTCAGTAAAGGCGGGTGACGACACCTGCGGGGTTTTAGTGGGTATTCGGTTTATCCGCGTGTCTCACATATCCATCGCGTCTCACCCAAGACCGATGGTAGTGCGTAAAGCGTTTCTCCTCAAAAAAAAAAAAGAAAGTATAATACATCTGTGTTACCTTATAGTAGTTGAAGAGAAAAGGAAATAATTGTAATATTTTTTGGCTATATTCAGGAAGTATTTATTTCATTAATATTCCTAACGGGCTACATTAAAATAAACTTTACCAAGGCTGTGGCAAACATGCGAACAACTCTGTAAATTGGCTCCGAAGTTTACTTGTGAGCCTGATGAGTTGCTGAAATAAAGTTGCGAATTGAATTGATAATATTATTCAAACTGTTACAAATTGAATAAACGGTGAGGACCGGGTCTGTTTTTACATACATCTAATAGCGCTTTACTGTTTACTTTGTCCCCGTTGTGGTATTTATTCTGCACTTGTCACTCCTGACAAAATCACACTGTTTATTATTGCATATATTTTATGTCACTTTATGTTTTTTGTATGATATAGAAAGCTGTAAAATTGTCCAAATAAATAAAAAAAAAATAAAATAAAGTACCTAGTAAAAAAATTCTTCGAAATTTTGGAAACCACCACAGTACAGCTGTCTTTTTATGGTGATATCGTGACATAGAGATAACTTCCCGGCGATGCGGACCCAATTTGGCTGCAATGCAGCTTGACACTACGCCAGGTATCTGATCTTTATCTCCCACGATGTAGGGAGGAGGAAGAAGGGCAACACATCTGTATAACTCCCAAGCGGATGTCTGTGGGCGTCGGTAGTCGTGAAAATCGCTTCGATTTCTCGTTTGCTACTTTATACTATGTCATGGGATGTCACGGATCTGTCAGTAAAAGGGCGCCGCGACGAGCAGCGGTTAGGCCGAAATAATGTTTTACATGTCCATTTTTCCTTTTTTAATTTTTGTCGAAACTATTACAGTTTTTTTATAAATGCGCGGATGGCGACCCAAACTCCTAGTATTTATGTTCGAATTTAATCTCAGAACTTAATCATTTTACTCCTTGTCTATTATTTTAAATTATTGTTAAGGATGTAAAAGCATTTTGAACGTTAAATAGTTAAATAGTTAATTTCCCGATTCTTCGCCGTTTTCTTTGTGAATATTGAAAAATAATAATAATAATATCAGTGGATTTTACACACCGCGTTAGAATAGCCCCTTTCTAAGTACCGCAAGGACTTGCGTTACGGGTAGATACTAGGCAACGGAAACATAATTTATCTTTTTATAATTGAAAAAAAATATTCAAATATTTATTATTGAAATAAATCTGTGTAGATAATCATCCATGACCTGGTCGGTATTCGTACACGCAAACCCGAGCTAGGTTACCACTGCACCAAGTCCCCTCTACGGATCTCCACCTTGTCGTGGTAAGGGGGCTTTAATAACTGGGGCTTGGACCACCGCAGTAAAGCCAAGAGGGATCCCAGAAGGGGACGCTCTGAGTGGGATTGACCTTGGGACCGCTCTGGAGGCGGCTCGGTGTGTCGTTGCCCTGCACCCTGTCTCCCGCGACCGAACTGGGGCGCACCGTTAGTTGCGTTGGCGGTGGGGCCGCAGAGGTAGAGGAGTTGCGGTGTGTCCTTGCCGTCCTCCCTGTCCTCTGCCACCGTTTACCTGGTGGCGGTGTCGGGGTTGGTCCGTCACCCTCTAGATAGGGGCCCTGAAAGTAAGGCGCGCCTTTCTGTTTTCTGGGGTGCCCTGCTGTTGGAGGGTGCTCCATAACTCAGCTGCTATCCCGGGCGGCAGGGTATCCATGAGGATAACCCACATAAAAAAAACCACTGCACCCGGCGGTCGTCTGTCGGTTAGGTCGGTGAGAAATATTAATTTACTGTGGTGCTTGAGTAATAACATACAGTACATTATTCCTCTAAGGCGCTGCGCGCTGCTGCAATTTAATTAGTTTCACAACTGAGTCATCGTTACATTTAATGCTTTATGTTAATGCTACAATCCTAAACAAACCAGAGCACTTTTACAACTTTCGCATTTTATTATTAGTAGTAATTTAAATGCGAAAGTTTGTGTGTATTGTTTGTGTTTATGTTTTTTCTCCTTTAAGTAATCTCGTGGAAATATCGAGATGAAAAATTGATGTTGGCCGATTCTCAGACCTACTCGATATGCACACGAGATTTCATGAGAATCGGTCTAGCCGTTGCGGAGGAGTATTTATTGTGACACGAGAATTTTATATCCATTTTATTATTATTATTATTTATTGGAAATCTCCATTTTGCCTTGGCCCTCCGACAGTGCTTGACGACCAGGCTGGCGCAGTGGTAGCTCGAATTAGCGGAGCATGTTGCTCCAGGGGTCGCGGGTTCGAATCTCGCCTTGGTCATGGATGTTTATCTATGTATTATATGTACTAGTGGCCGCCCAGTGGTCGAAATTCGACCATAAAATTATGTTTAATTATAATTATAAGTTGTTCAATATAAATTATT
>LUGF01039126.1:54621-74512 GCA_001625245.1 Calycopis cecrops | reverse complement strand
CAAAAATCGGCTTCCGCTATTAATATATAAGATTTCTATAATAAAAATCTTAAATATATAATAGTAGTTTATGCAACTGTCATATAATGAAGGGTATTAAAACAAGAGTGTGTTTTTTTGAAACGAGCGAACGCGAGTTTCAAAATAGTACCACGAGTGTTTTAACACCCGTGTTATATGCAGTTGCATACACTACTTTATCTTCACTAATGCAATTAATCAATTAATAAAATATTGAGAAACATTAAATTCATGCCTACGTCACAGCGAACTCGACGACATTAAAATCTAACCAATGAGAGCGCAGCTGCAGCACGCGCAGGGCCAATCAGGAGCGAGCGCGCGCTGTTAAGGATTTTGACATAAGGCTCTCTCACCATTCACTCTATCTCTCTCGCTCTCACACAGTGTTATAATGAGATTTTACGATATCGATTTGGATATTATAACATCATGTCAAATTGCTTAAATTGAGTTTTTTGTTGTCTGAGCTATAATAGTTGTTATTATAAGTCAAGTATTGAAAACATAAGTAGAATGTTACTACATTAGTGTAGATAAAACATATTAAATATATTCCGTTGTTTAGTAACCGTAACACAAATCCTTACGGTACTTAGCACGGAGCTAGGCTAACATGGTGTGATATGTCCACAGATATTATTATTATTAATGCATCAACATGCTTATGGGTATAAGCAAATTGATGCATTAATGCATGCTGGTCAAGCGAACGTCTATAAGCGTAAGCTTGTCAAAACAAATCGTATTCCTTTGCTATGAAATAACAAAAATACTGTACCTATGTTAGGTTCACAGTTAAAGGATGCACAACGAAATAACGAGATATTGGTAAAATTTCTGAACAATTGAAAAACTTTGTTACTTGAAATTGCTTTTGCACACGTATGGACTGACGTGTTTCAAAAATGCTGTCATGAGCAGGCAGTCTCATGCAAGTATATCATGTAAACATGGAATATTTTAAAAAACTAAATTTGCGTTTTGCCTTGTAGCTTGGATGTGTTTTTTGGATATCAAAGTTTGAGTTAAGTTAAAAAATCGTTTTTTTTAGCATAAGGGGGAAAACAAGCAGCCCGAGCCGCCCTTGTACACCCGCACAAAGGCTACGGCTTACAGATGCGTTGCCCTCCGTCCTTCTCCCTCCTATATGGGCCACTGGCTGCTTACGCACCTCACGAAATTACCAGATTCATGAGAACGATTGTTACCAGATAACGCCACGTATCACTCTTACAACTGGCGCTTATGTGTGATGGATGCTTAGTTGTCTAGTGGTAAGCATGTTCAACCTCAGAGGTCCCTCGTTCGAGCCCTAAAGGTGCATATTACTGAGTTAAACATTCTTAGGCATCTTAAGAAAAAGGTTACCGTCACCCTGCCAACGACAGGACATCTTAAACACACGTGTGCCAATTTTTAAAACCTACGTGATTTTTTTCGTCTGATCGTTAATTTGAGACTAATTCTCATAGGCTACAAGTGAATTACAAAACTAGGCTTCATCAAAATATTTCAACTTTAACATGTTGAGTTTGTTGAGACAAGGGAGGTACTTGAGCAAAATGAGAGCAGTTTACTTAGTAGATATTGTTTGGTTTAAGTGAGTTAATGTTGGGAGAATAAACACGAAGTTCAGGCAGGAGATGCCGACCAGAAGCGGCGCGGGGAAGATAAATATTAACATGAAAAACATAATATAATATAACATAACGGCTTACTTTTCGGTCACCGGCCAAATTATAAAATAAGGAAGTCCAAGGGTGTGTTTTAAATTTAATCGTCTGATTGTAATATTTTGTTCAAAAAAATCGATTTAAAATGGTCCTCAAAAATACATTGATCACACACAAAATGTATCGACTTCAAGGTCAGAGACCCCTGCCGCTCTCGACTCGCCAGTCAGGTGCCCCGTGGTGGCAAAGAAATATGTCTATAATATGGGACAAAGTAATTGTATCTAATAATTTTTATTTCATAAGTTGAATGTATTATTTATTCTGAACCAAACCTGAAAATGTGACCGGTGACCAATATAATAACCCTGTATTAATACGTGAGGCAAATACTTTTTTTTTGTGTCCCCCTTTCATAGGTTCTTTTTTAGTTCTTATTTAGTTATTTGCTATAAGAGTAATAAGTATTCAAAACAAATAGCTCTTAAGCGTAAGAGTAATCAATACATATAATTTAATATTAATATATCATACACTTACATAATTTACATATCGATTGGCATAATATTATGGAAATATTGTCCCAATAAGGATAGATTTAATAATACATAATTAACATACAAGTACAACACATCATACATATTTTTTTTTAATCTGTTTACATTGCTCATATCATTCTTGTTCAGTTCTAACCCTGGATTTATTGTGCAGTGGAAGTAACGATATACTCAGGGCACAAAACACAATTAACTTTGTCTGCGATTACGCAGAGCTATAAATTATTAACGACGAACCGTCCACCTGAACCTCAGCAAAACGGGGCACACCATCTGCCCCAAAGACCAAGTTGAGGATACGCCCTCTGCGCCAACACAGTGGCGGTGAGTTAGCATCCTTAACAAGAACGAGGTCACCAACACGAGGTGGATCGGTTTTGTCAGTCCACTTAACGCGCTGCTGTAGGATATGCAAATATTCTAAATTCCAGCGTTTCCAAAAGCTCTGATTGAGCTGCTGGATCAATTGAAACCGCGAGAGACGATTGGGTCTGACATCAACAAAGGGGTATACTGGCAGGGCGTTGAGTGGCTGACCCATCAAAAAATGGCCCGGCGTGAGGGCCTCCAAATCATTAGGATCCGAAGAGATCGGGCACAATGGGCGAGAGTTCAATACGGCCTCAATCTTACAAAACACACTTGCGAGTTCCTCAAACGTCAAAACGGATTCCCCAATAACTCGTCGCAAATGTGTTTTAGCAACCTTGACCACGCTTTCAAATATTCCGCCCCAGTGGGGACATGCCGCGGGACTGAACCTCCAAGTTATTCTATGACTAGCTAGTCTAGACGCAATTACAGTCTCATTAGACTCCAAAAACTTATGTACATCATCTAAATAGCTATTTGTGCCCTTGAAGTTGGTGCCGCAATCTGAACGTATCAAGGACGGTAGTCCTCGTCTTGACACGAATCTATCTAGTGTCGCAATAAAGGCCTCTGTTGAGAGGGCCGAGCTCCAAATGTACCGCCTTGGTGGATAGGCAAACGAAGACGCACAAATAGGCCTTAACAGTTTTACTGTTCCTAAGGGTCGAGGTCTTAACCTAAAAGGGACCAGCAAAGTCCGTACCAACTCCGACAAAGGGCCTTGACTCTGTGACTCGATCCGAGGGCAGGCCGCCCATGAGAGGCTGTATGGTAGTGGCCTTGAGTCGATAGCAAGGCATGCAGCGAAAGACCACTCTACGGATAGTCCTTCGGGCTGATAAAATCCAAAATTCAAAATTCATACTCTCAAATGGCGCCCACCGCAAATTGGACACGGGCGCGTGGTCTTCTAGGCAGGAGAAGCACCAGCCTCGTGCCTGTGCAATCCGCCTACGAGCGGCCACGTGCAGCTGTTCAAAATCTTGGCACTGCGCCGTCCGGTGCCCCTGGGACTTACAAAAATGGCAGTCCGGTAGCGCAGTCTGCTCAACAGCAAAGCAGGGAGGCGACCTTGGCCTTGGCGCAGATCGGACTTTGCGCTGTTGGTTGGTGGGCCGGGTTCCTGGAGATCCAGTAGGAGTGTCGACAACCATCACGTTGCCCAAGCGACACTCGTTCTCCAGAAACGTCAGGAGCTGATCAAATGTAGGGAGCTGCGATATCTCATCCTTAATGTGCCCTTGTTCAAATCGTGCCCTCAAGGAAACAGGCAGCCGTTTGAGTACAATGTGTACCAATAGGTAGGACCACTGGACTACCGGTAGTCCTATACGGCTTAAAGCATTAGTGGCGATTAGGAGGGGGTTGAGGAGCTCAGTCCTCAAGGAGGCGGTAGTGCTCACTACAGGCAACTATAAGATCTGGTCGATGTGGGCATCGGCCAGACAGCGCTGATTTTGGTAGCGCTTGGTGAGCAAAGAGCGCACGACCGGATAGCTCTCGTCACGAATGGGGAGGTGCTGTACCAACCCTCTCGCCTCTCCGTCAAGCACGGAAAGCAAATAGGCCAATTTTTGAGATGGGCCAAGATCATCTGTCGAGTCCACAAGGCTCTCAAATAAGCCGATGAACCCCATCCAGCGGTCCAAACGACCATCAAAACGTGGGAGGTTCAGGTCGGGCAACCGGCTCAAAAGGCCCACGAGAGTCTTCAAAACCGTCGCGTGCAACGGGGCTCCTGCGCGCGATGCCAAAATCTCACGCGATCGTTGGGCGATGCCGTCAGCCAGATCCAGGACCTGGGCATAGCCCTTATGAACTCGGTCCCGTCTCGCCTGCGGGAAGGACTCCAGGGGAACGTCATCAAAGTGCAGAATGAGGCGCTGGTAATGTGCCTCCACATCCTGAAGTCGCGTCGGACACTGTTCATGGCGGTCCAGAAAAGCCTCAATGCGGTCATCACGATCAACCAAGGCGGCAGCTGAGGTGAACCATCTAAGTTGTGACCCTATCTTTGAGAAGGACTCACGTACAACGCTCAATGGAGTGACCGACATCTTCAAAGGCACAAAAAACTCAACTTTAATTCAAAACAATATAACATAAACAACAAATCACAAGATTAAATTTATACAAACAAACTGTTACTGCTCCAAACAATCATTCCGCAACACAAACAACAGTTGTTACAAATTTAAAGACAATATCAATCTTATATATGTACTACCACAAAGAACAAAACAATCAACAAGTTTACATCCAAAAATTTTGTCGACTGTACTAATTTAAGATTCAATTTCTAAATTAATGTGTATTATTAAACTAAGGTTGAGTTTCAAGTAATCTAACAAACTTAAATCTACTTATATTATGATAAAAATAATTTATGTGACGGATACACAAAATGGTTGATCCCAATGACAATGACAATCAAAATGTAATTCACAAAGACAATTACTCAAGTGTTATTTTTATACGTAAAGTATTTTTATGAATTCAAACAAAATGAAAAACTTATGAATTCATTTCAAACAAAATGTAAAGAATCGTATTTATACAATTGTTTTACAACAGGCAAATTCAAACAATTTACACATTACAATTTAGTGGATTGGAAACCACGCTCTGCTACCAAAAAATGTTCAGTTCTAACCCTGGATTTATTGCGCAGTGGAAGTAACGATATACCCAGGGCACAAAACAGAATGCACTTTGTCTGCGATTATGCAGAGCTATATTAAACTTAAATAGGTGTCTCCGGGGTCCGGCTTAATATATATCACGTAAACCTCTAAAACCTATGGCCATAAATTTCTAGTTTGTAATGAGATATACTTAGCCTTCCGTGAAGCCCCAATCCGCCGACCAAGTGAATCTGCAGCAAGTTTCTTCAACAGGGGTTCTTTTGTCAAATTATTCATGTTCACAAACACACAAATATTAGTCCAAACAATTAATTTACACTCCCGATAATGTTAACACGTAAATTATATTATGGATCACAACTCAAATCTTAAACTTTGTACGCGTCCGATCTCAGCGGCATCAAACAAGGCGTAAAACAAAAGGGCGTAAACAATTAACTACGCGCCGATCTCTCAAGAGATTCAACAACAATGGCCGCTCTTAAACTCACGCGTCGAACAACGCGTCCGGCAAACAGCGACCGAACCGCCTCTGGCGGCCCACACCGGTATTATAATAATTATGCTGAACACGCCTAGATGGCATCACATGTGGTTCAGAACATTTTTTTCTATATAACATAGAATTATTATTTTTTTTTAGTATTTTTCTTTTCTTTTTTCTTATTGTTTTTTCTTATTTCTTATATTATACTTTAACAATTTACAATATAAGGCATTATACAACTGTGTATATCTAGTCTTAAATCTAAAATAAACTAGTAGAATTTTACAGTATAGAACAGACAGTAGAACTGATGACCCCCAAAAAGAGGGTTTCCTTTATAATCTATACAGAGTAAATTTAAAATTCTTAAAAAGTATATAATAATAATACTTTTTTTATATAAGAAATAATATTATCGTCTAATTGTAATATTTTTTTTAATTAAAAATCGATTTGAAATGGTCCTTAAAAAGTCATCGATTGTTGTTCTTATACGATCTATATACATCAAGGTCAGTGACGTCGGCCTACCGTGAGTCGCGAGTGTGATGCACATGGTGGCCAAGAAATATGTTTTACAACATGGGACAAAGTAATTGTATCTACTATCTAAATATTTTTTTATATTTTTTATTTCATAAATCGAATGTATTATTGATTCTGAAGCAAACCTGAAAATTTAGCCGGTGACCATAAAATAACCCTGTATATCAACGTCAATACATGGGCGGATTCCGTGACCTCTGGAGTGACTAAAAACACCCCTGCACCTATCGGTAATCTACATTGGTAGACCTAGACATACCTACACGTTACCCCAAATGTCATTCAAAATGAATTTATAACTTACCTACTTACTACTTATTTAGTGCATCATTCGATTTGCGCAGAACGTAAAACTATTAAGTGTCCATTTTATTTTCCGGGTGACAATTGAATATCGAAATGAGATTTTCGTTCGTTTCGTCCGACGAATAAATCAACATTTCGAATATTCGTCTTTATCACATTAATAACTGTTCCGGACGACCGCCCCGAATAATGAGACAATTAACTAAATATCTATTAAGTAAATTCAGTAAATAACATAGTTCTCTTATAATGATTTGTAATTGCCTAATAGTAAATAATCGAGTCAAGTATTAGTCTTTGTTAGATATTCATGAATAATTGATAGTTAACTTTAACCACGATCAGTCAATTTTGTCAATTCTTATTAGAATATAGAAGCGAATGTTGCTATTTCATAAAAACGGACGATCGTGTTATGTACTAACGGAAAGTTTCCAATACATAATAGTGTTGTACTATGTAGACTAAATCAGAGTAGGATAGACATATTATTTGTTCGTTTAGCAAATTATTGTGTTTTCACTAGTTAAATGTACCTGAATCTTTGTGATTGTTATGTAAAAGTGTTTTCTTTGTATTTTTATCTTTATTTAATAAATACTTGGTAGGATACACATACACACTTCTGCCTGACAGGCCGAAATGTGTGTTAGGGGGCGAAAGAGAGGTGCTGAAAACGGAGCGCGTGCCCCCCCACTCTCATTATCGGTCTTCAGTGCATACTTGATAATAATAATATAATAATAATAACTTTTATTTCCATTCAAACATTAGGTGGTAATATTACAATATTTTCGAGTCCTCCTAGTGGGTTTTATCAACCTGTGTCAGGAGGCCTCGCTCTATACTTACTTAACGCCATACATTGGGAGATTGAGACACACTGGGTACCAGATCAAGATAGTCACGCTGTCCAATTCAAGCAAGAAAAAGTCAGCAAGAATAGAAAATCCTGTTGCAGTCGAAAATAGAAAATCCTGTGCAGCTAAAAATAGAAAATCACTGCGCGAGAAGCCCGCCTCAAGATAGCAGCCCTTCTGTTCGCAAGAGGAACTGGTCGGTGCCACTAAGAGGGTGTCAAGCCGTCTCTATCTCCCAATAAGCGCGTAACACACTCGCATTCACTATTTTTCTGTCAAACCGTAATTTTGTGTTATATTTTGTGAACATTGCCTCCCCCCCTTCTGTTATACCGACACTGCCCAAGTCGAACCAGCGCCAGGAGGTGCAGCCACAAACATCCAGAGGTGCCTGCAGCAGCGCCCCCGCCGATAGAAGATACGGTCCACTGAAGCCGTGTTTCCGCTCGGTGCAGGAGCACCTGAGCAAGACGTGGCTGGTCGCTGAGCACATAGAAGCGACTATTATTATTAAGAGTAAAGACAAGAGAGAGAGGGCCAACGCTCGCCACCCTAGCTTTCGAGTCGCTCTTATCGTGATTCTTTCAGTAGGATCACATAGGTACTCGTATTGAGTACATAGCGTGTACAACCGTGTACACAAATAGATAGCAGGATCAACATAGGGCGTACACATAGTGTACATATTGGCCTGTAACAGGGCCATATAGGTATTCAATTGAGAGTACATAGCCGGTGTGCACACGGGCCATATAGTGAGAGTCCTTCACAGGACTAATTGGGCCACCGTGTACATTAATGTTCCTTCTCGCCAGGATCATATCGACTACATAATCAGTGTACACAGTCGCGTACAATAACGTTTCCATATATTAATACCTTCGCGTTTAAAATTTGGTTTATGTTTAAACGAAGATTTATTCTACTTTTCGATTACCTACTGTTTGTGGTACCTGCAAGTTCCCTGTTAAATTTTTTATATGATTAGAACTTTTTTTTTTTTTTTATGATATAGGGGGGCAAACGAGCAGTCGGGGGCATTTTCGTGACCACCGACGCCCATAGACATCCGCATAGACTATAGAGGCTATACAGATGCGCTGCCCTCCTTTCTCCTCCCACCTCCATGGGCCACCGGCTACTTACACACCGCACGAAACGCGACAGCACAGCTGTCACTTCACGCCTGTCTCGTGTAAGCGAGAGGTACCTCCCCGGTCGTGCCGGCCCAATTCGGCTGCATGCAAGCATGCAGTGTGGCACTACCTCTTCATAAAACTATTTTACTATTTTAACTATTTTATAATTCGACTTTGATAATTTTTAGTATATTTTGATATAGTATAATTTTAGTATACTAGGTTGATAAAAGCGAGAAGCGTTACATGAAATCACATATTAATTAGTGTATCATTTACAGGCTACGAAAAAAAAATCAGATCAATCGGAGCAATGGTTTAGCCACAGGAATTTTTTCAAGTTTTTTCTCACTTCATAACCGCTGTATCCTCAGCTGATCGCGAGTATGCGCAGCCGTAGTCATTAACCCTTGCGAGATTGTCGCTCACTGTAGCCGCCCCGACAAAGTATGATTACATTTTTTTGCTATTTAACTTCTTTGAAAAAAGTATTTTCGTACACATGTCGTACACTTTTTCTTAATAGTTTCGGATTAATTGTAGGGCACAGACTTATAGTATATGTGATTGAATTCAACGCCTCTCGCATTTATCAACAACAATCAAATAATCAAATCAATAATCATCAATTTTTTTTGCAGGGCGCAGGGCCGACGCACGCGTTTACGCACGCTACCCAGGAACCTAGGTGGCTCCCGTGTACAGTGTCGGGCTCGACAACTGGGTTGCCCCTACCGACTAAGCCCCTGCGGGTGCCTTCAGCCGCTATAATTGGAGGGCCCCGGATCTAAAAGCAACAGGGCGCCTCCAGCGACAGGCTGGCCTCGGTGAAAAGGCCGGACTCCTCCTACTTGGGGACAGTCCGGCTGCCATTGAACAGTCCCTACTCCACGTTGGAACTGTGCAATGGGGTCAGGTTCCCATCCTAACCCATGGTCCCAATACTCCAACGGAGCACACCTCGCCGGTCGTCCTAATCCACCCCACCGTCTGCTGATTCAGAGGGACCTCCGGCATTGGCTGGTCCCATATCCGCTGGGCGGCGGACTAACCATTAAACTACCGCAAAGGGCAGGGAGCACGGCAACGACACACCGCATCTCCTCTTCCTGTCCGGCTCCAACGCTAACTCATCAGACGGTGTGCCCCCGTTCGGTAGTGATAGTAGACCCCGATAGTGTGCACGGCAACGAGACACCGATTCACCTCTCCTCCCGCGATCCCTCCAGCGCGGGCCTTGGTGAAGCCCACTCGACGCGTCCCCACCTGGGATCCCTCTTGGTTCACCGTGGTTGTCCAAGCCACGGTTACTAAGCCCCCTCACTTCGACAAGGTGGAGATCCGTCGAGGGGGTACGCATTTATCAACATTGTATAATATCCCATAACAGCTACAAGGATACATGCATGCTATCACAATATTTTCTGGACAAACACAGATTGTGAAAACCAAGAAACAATTATTGGGTTGGTAAAAAACCGATATCGACGAGCTGTTTTTTGATGCGCCTGTTGGGTATCTAAAATACCCAACAGGCGCATCAGTTACAAATGTGTAACTGCGTTTGTGGAGATTACTTTTATTTAAATTCTCCAAAGTGCCATCACAAAACGAGGTGAGTTGGACGCTCGACTACGTGGGCGCTGTTGTGAAATTTTGTGGCGCCAATTAAATTATTTCATAATAGGGCACAAGTTGACCACTTGAGTCCTATTATGAAATCATATTGAAGATGTGTATTTGTTCTACAATAGGTACTAGGGACCTAGAAATATATCACATGCCGGTGAAAACGTAAAATCTACCTAGCCTGATCTTACCTAGATTAGGTTAAAGGCTATACGGAAAGGTTGTTCCTAATCCTATATCAATATTTGGCAAAATCTAAACATAATTGCCATGGATACTATCTATATATTTCCAAACAGATACACCTTGGTGTTCTCCAAGAAAAAACTTACGCCCTTGTCAAAAGCCAGCAACGAGCCTACAACTCGGCTTTTGTCTGTGGACGTAGCCTCCTTCTCTTTTGTCGCTGATATACATAAAAGCAGTCATCATTTAATGTCTATAAGAGCTTATGAGTTAAGAGAACATATTTTTACCGGCGGCTCTCAGTATCGCTGAGTTTGTTAAATATTGATTACGTCTAAAGTATTGTATTAGAACATTTAATTGCTAAAGTATTTCATGGAACCTCTTGCAAACACAATTTCAAAGAAGCCAAACTCACGAAAGTTTAGTTGAAACAAATTTCCACCTTGTGGACACTGGAGCTCGAAAACTACAAGTTTTCAGTCGAAAACTACAAGTTTTCAGTCGAAAACTAATAAGTTGTTTGTCACTGAACACTTGTCCTACGATTAAATGAATACGGCAAGTCTCCTTGCCTAATTTCGAGGACGAGAACAGTTAACATCATATTCATAGTTGGCAATGAGTGTAATAAAACTATAAAATATATGCGAATTTTCCATGCTTATAAGGGAAAACACATTAAATAATATTACAAAATAACAAAAATATCTTAATATTTTTATAGTAAAAAGGCAAATTAGCAGTAGGCTCTGCATATAGGATATGCAACATTGTTAACCACTTTTCACTCCCCCTCTCACTATAATGACTACGGAAACTCACCAAGAGGACACGAACAACACACACTGTCCCTTTATATGTAATCACCGGGTCACCGGGAATAGGGTCGGCACGACAGTGGACCTTATGCAAGCAATTAACGCACAAGCCTTCTGCGTACATAGTAATCATAGCACGTAGGTGCAATTCTGTACCAGTGATACACAAACTTCAAAACCAATTATCGTATGAATTCAGCCGCGACAATCCAATAATCCCATCACAATAAGCGCTAACGTGACTGATGTCTAGTTGGACGTTCTAGAGCTATAGACGAGAATAGTCTACTTACTCGATAATTTTACATGTAGGCGAAATAGAATATTGATGCAGGGATTAGCTACACAAAGTTGTTGGCAAAAGCATTAGACCTAACAGTTTTTGGGGCTTCCTACATTAAATATAAAAACGGAACCTTTTTGTTGCCCGTCTGTCTGTACGTTGAATGATATGTAAAGGATACTTTCCGATATGTAATATCTACAGATATCAAATCTAAAACTCGAGAACTCACGTGATTCCTCCATTTTTGTTTTAAATTTCTTTTTCGTATATTAAGGGTGATCAAATTAAGTTTGACTAACAAAGTTGATTTGGTCACACACTATTTAATTTTTTATACAAAAAGAGATTGTTCTATGTTGCCGACTGCACCCGAATTAGCCGTCTCGATCGAAAACATAAATTATATTACATTTTTTTTTATTTTTTTTTCGGATCGGACTTCTTACAGATGGTATACTGGAACACTGCCTCAGATTCTGTTTATCGGACTAGTGAATTAACAAACAAACTAATATACAAACTTTTGCATTAAAATATTAGTAGGATTGATTTTAACGTTTAAAAGTACTCACTACAAGCCTCATATTGACTAATGGGACTTTAAGCCAAGCTGGGACTTGGTACGAATTCGATTATCAAACGAAAAACGGAGCTCTGCCCTGTTTCAATCACTTACCAAAGTCTCGTTACTTGTCTTGTTATGTCCTATTGGGTTGATGTACCTAGTTACCAGCCGTAGTATTATCACATAATTTACTTGCGTGTCCTTAGGCATGACATAATTTTAGCTAATTTAATCGATTTATAAGTAATATAGAGATAACTTTTCAATTATTTCGTTAAATATATAAATGTATATTATATTATATCTAGTTTATAGGAAATCGGGAGAGCGATTATTTTCTGGACACGCGCATATCGACAAAAAAATGAAAAGAAAAGTTAGAATGATTATGATACTGGTAGATGTATCATTATTTCATGTTCAAAATAAACATAGATGCAAAGTTTTATGTACAATATTTAGGAACGTTAAAATAAGTAGGTATGTTATTAATGCTTCGCCCCACATTCTTTCTCTGCATACAAGTGAGTACTGCGCTTTTATATCCTTGTGATTGCTATTCCTTTATTAAAATAACTGCGCTAGGAAAAATAGCGCTGTGATAAAAAATATTCAAAGCTAACGGTTTAGCAGAAATATAGAAATAAGCCTTTTGTTTTATTTATAGACAGTATTTATATCTAACTTCGACTTAGAACGTGTAAACTCTATAGGTACTTTTCTAATTTTAAGCTAATCTTTATTTATAGTAAAATGTGACCATACAAGCAGTCTGCTTTTGTTACCTACCGATACTCAAAAATCAATCTTCTGAGAACCTATATGCAGATATTTTGCCCTTCTTCCCTTCCTACTTGCCAGACTAAAGTCACAAGAAACTTGACAGTAGTTACTTTACGACTGTTACTTTACGACGGTATAATTAGCGATAGCCAGAGTTCAGCAGGGGTCAATGAGATGTAGTTTCACCTAGTAGTAAGTAACAGCTAAATACAATTCAGTAAGGAGCAAGGAGAGACTCTGGTCGTGCCGGCGCTGCTCAGTCGGCATCAATGCAGCAGGGCACTACCTCTTACTAGATGTTAGAGTGCTCCTATCGACTAAGCCCCTGCGGGTGCATTCAGCCGCTTTGTTTGGAGGGTCCCGGATCTGCAGGCTACAGGATCCCTCCAGCGAATAGCCGGCCTCGGCTTATAGGCCCTATCCACCCTCCTTCTTGGGGGAGTGCCCGGCCTCCATTGGACAGTCCCAACGACGTCGTGCCTAGCAGGACCAGGTTCCCATCTCCGACACCAACCTACAATAATTAATAGCCAGCTATAACAGTTAGCTACAGCTAACTGTTAAAGGTGAAACGACAGGTTGTTCACTCTCAATGCAAGCTGTAAGTTTCTGAATGTAAGATTTTTTTCTATAGTTCGGGGAGCAAACGAGCAGTCGGGTCACCGAGATGAAGGTGATTTCCGACGCCCACAGACATCTGCAACACCGGGAATTCTGCAGTTGCATTATCGACTTTTAAGATAAGAGTAGGCTCTGTACTTGAAGATGACTAAGTAATATTGGTCCGGAAATACCAAGGGCGCCAGCTGATTCCACAAAGAAGTAGTGCGCGGGTTGAAGTTGCGCTTAAATCGCACAGTGGTGGACTTTGGAATATATAGATGGATGAAGATAATAATCTTACATTATTATCTTGCCTCATAATATCGATACGATATGCAGTATCATGCGAAACTCTATAGGCGAAGCTCATAATATAGCCTGTTTATCTCTCCCCCCCCCCTCGCCCCCTCGCGGGTCGAGCCCTGGAGGCTTCATCATGCTAACAAGTGCACGTCTATTGTAAGACTCCTCAGTCTCGAACTCCTGGCTTCTCAGGGGAGTTTATCGTGATACAAAGGAGGTGTACTTTTTGGTTGCATAGTAAAGCTTCATTGTCTCATTGCTTTTGTGCCCCGGGTAAGTCTGGGAGCTCGTGCCCGAACGACTAGGGCTTAGATATACGAAGATAGGACATTTTTTATATCATTATTACTAACAGGGTTTATAAGTAATTAATTTACATAATGTACTAGGATATGTATATTTATCACCGTTTCGCGCAGAGCATAGTGTAGGATATGTTAGAGTAGAAGTAGTAGTGGTTTTTCGTTTTCCTGAGTGGTGTGTGTGTTTATATATGTTTATGTATATACGCACGCACATATGTTAACTTTGAATAACTGGTGAATGACCATATAACTTTTTCTGCTATTCTTTAGATAATATTATACACATGTTAGAATGCATTTTATAAAAGCTTTATTTCATATGGCGACCCATCACATGTCCTCGGTATTTTTTTATAATGTGAGCTCCTGTCCGGATTTTTTTATTTATCTGAATAAATTCGATTATAACGAAAAAAAATTGCTTTTTGTTTGCGCCCAGCAACTTTTTTCAACCACGTAAATTTCGGCCCCGTGGAAAATAGAAAATCATCCCATGGCATCTCATAATCCAAATATAATAGAGAGAACTCTATGTGGGTGCCAAATTAAATGAAAATCGGTTCAGCAGTTTTTGCGTGAAGGAGTAACAAACATACAAACTTTCGCCTTTATAACATTATTAGGAAGTAGGATAAAATATATTTTCCTATATACCTATATTTTCTAGCTGAATGGGCCGCGCCACATACAATATACATCTGTCCACTGTGGCCTCGCATTGCGGTGGCAATAAAAATATCGCGGCCATCAATCGAAATAAAACGGCCTACAATTTTAATGGAATAAAGTTATATAACTGGGCGAAATTACTTTAAAATCTGTGCAGGTGCGATTCTGAGAAGAGCCCTAATAAATATAGTGATGTTATTAGCAGCACTAGTAGCTAAAAAGATTTTAACTTATAAATAATAAGCTCAAATCTTTGTGGCTACTAGTGATGCCACAAAAAAAAGTAAATAATGTTTTGAAAATATAAGAGAAAAAACGAGCAATTGAATATATTTGACTCGCGACGGCAATTTATATATAAGCAGATGTGTTATTCTTTGTGCACCATTTTACCCAATGATCGAAACGTAACATAACTATCACCTTTAGGATGGATTTACGTTAGCGAGACGTACTTCCCCGATAGTGCCGGATAAAATGGCTGCAATGCAGTAGGGCATTCTTTTACTAAACTTTGTTTACAACTAACGAACAAGCGCAGCTTTATAAGGGGTTGCTAGATTTTTTAAGCCGGCTTAAATATTTCATAAATTATTTAGTATTAGATAACACTTCTAGACACATATTTATATTAATATGCTAAAGTTTTTTAAAATAAAAGTTAAAAAGTTTTTCCGTAAAAATTATCACAAAAATGTACTTTCAGTGGGATAGTGTGGACTCGCTTCGCTCGCTTAACCTTAATTCTAAAAAAGTCTATTAAAGGTACCTGCTTCTAGTTTGTTCTCTACGCAACAAATAAGTAATATTCCAATGGTTCCAATTCTAAAAGGCAAAACATGTTCAGTTTAAGTGCATTTAAAAAGTTCTGAATAATATTTGTGGAGTATAACTTGTTGAAAAACAATTCGCTTCATTTAAGAGCATTACTTTGTGGTGAAGTGGTCGAAATGGTTTTAGTGTAGAAATTGAAGGAAATTGTTCTATAGGAAAAAGTTTTTTAAATATGTATATTTTTAAAAAACTTATTTTCTCCGTTATTAAAATGCAAAAGCTCATTAGGTAAATACTTACCGATGCTTATAGACTTCAAAAATAAAGTTTCGAAGAAGAATTGCTCTTTTGTTCATATTCACTACATAGTAAAAAACGAAATCGCATCCCGTCTGTGTGTCTGTATGCTTAGATCTTTAAACACAACAGATTTTGATGAGGTTTTTTAATAGATACCTAGAGTAATTCAAGAGAAAGGATTATAATAACTCAATTTTCGATGTTCTAAATTCACGCGGGCGAAGCTGCGGGCGGAAGCTAGTTACTCTATAAAATAACTAATATGAACCACTGAAGATAGTTATGGGGTTAAGATATCTTCATATACGGGTATCAAAGGTACTTCTAGTACCTTCTAGCTGCCGACTACTTCTTACCTAGAAGTACCAACGAGGACCTCTATTACATTTGTGTGTTGTCGCCTTTTGTGCGGTGTGTGTTTCCGGTTCCCTTTGTAGGGGCAGGCTCGAGAGGGCAACACGTGAGCTTGACCTCTCTGTAGATTTTAAGGGCGTAGAGCCTTCAGAAGGTTGCTTTGAGCAAAATGACCTCATTAAAGTTTATTCCGAAATGTATTTATATTCATAATCATTATCATTAATAGACTTTTTTATATGAAAGTTTGTTGGATTTTAGCCGATGGTGACTATCTATAGGACAGTTACTCTGTACTATTGCATATTTGGTGTAGATACATGTAACCTGCGTAGCTGCTGTGGTTGTTAGTATAGTTTTTATTTATATTATCAAAATAAAAAAGCCAACTTAAGATAGACAAAGTTACTTAAGGAAAAGTTTATTAAAATCGGTCTAGCACACACAACAGTCCGCACAAAAAAAACAGTCAAAATCCAATAATATTATATTACGTTCTCTCACAATACGTTCATTACCTGAACAGTATACAGTATAAGGCGTTAACGAGGTCTAAGTTGATTTAAAACATTTGATGGTTCGAAATCAGAACATGCGCCTGTTCTGATTTCGAACCATCGAATGTTTCACGAGTTTCCCAGTAAAACCGTAACTTTTATGAAAGTGACAAATATTTTTTGAGTTTGACGCTCGTCTGCGTCGCTACCGCTGTAACATTTTGTGGAGCAAATTAAATTATCACATAAAAGTTGGTGCAAGGAATGGCATTTAAAAAATGCGTTTTCACCACTATTCGATATTTGTCGACGCACAGCAACTTCAAGTTTATTGCGCTCAGTGTGTGTGAAACTGTGAGATCAGCTTGAAATAGAAAGAACTCAATCAAGAGCACATTATTTTTATAGTTACTTAGCATGAGGCTAGGCTGACGTGGTGTATAATATAATTTATCAATATATATAATGAAAAATATTAAAAAAAACACTATTGTGGGACAAAATAACGTATCGACAATTCGGCCACATAACATTACACGTTACCATGACAACATATTTCCAATAATGACAAGACAACGGCTGTCGGGTCCACTGGTTATTAATATTACTCTCAGATGGAAGGCATGATACGTAGATACGTACCTAAACACTGTTATAAAGCGCTACCCTCGGCTCCACTGTTGCACATTATTTTAGTCCTCATATTCATAGCAATTTCATATGAAACATGTGAAACTAAACAAGTGTGTATTTCATCTCCGCATGTCGGTTCGTTGATCGACATAACAAGCAGCTGCTATGACAACCAGTTACTCTGACAAGCGCTGTTTATTCATGCCCATCGGTATAATATGATGTTTTCCCTAATTGCGTCTGATCACATTTTTATTATCCATAAGTGTTTGTTGTTTGTTCTTTTGTTACGCTTTTACACCTAAGTCAGATGTTAATAATGATGCATATTGGTTTTGGGAAAGATGTGACTTGATTGTAGTTTAAAAGTATCACATATATAGGTAGAATACACTTTAGCCGACTATAATAATGCGGCGTAATGTTTTATAATATAAAATAAAAAAAATTGACAGTCGGACGTAATACATGATAATATGTACTTACATACATGCATCTTCACACCAAACTCTTCTCGGCGTAGGCAAATAGTACCTCTGCTAAATATCTGCCTGTCTTACATTCTCTACATTCATTATTATTTTTATAAGATAATCATGTTTTTTAAATAACGCGAGAAGTTCTGAAATAAAAGGTGATGACGAATAGTTTTATTATACAAATTATAATTATACAGATTAACGATCCAAATTGATTATAATAAAAATAGCTTATATATATATAATATATAATAATATATTAACTAACAAATTAAAACAATACCAATCCTCGTGAGCCGCCACCAATGTGAACGGACCCGTTAAAGCGGTTCATTACGGACCTCCGACGCATCTGGTAATTAATAATCCGATTGACAAGAGAAAATTGCCAGTTTATCACTTAATTGCATTTAAAGTACTGTTGTTTTGTACTGTTTAAAATATGTCTATGTATAGACATCAAAAGACATAGAATTGCAGCTAATTTTCCCCCATATACCTACTGTGGAAACGTTTTAAACTTAGATACGCTGCAAATTGAGACTGTCAGAACAAGCTCTCCCATTTACTTGTCTTAAGTTACTACCCGCCGTGGACCGTAATCCCGACTGTTCTATTAGTTAGATCAATTCATTACAACTAATCTCAGACTTAAAGAGGCGTTGGAGCGTAACGGTTGGAGCGCGTGAGCTAATCTTGTAACTTGAGACTCGCTGCTCGGAGAACGCGCTGGGATGTACTAGTAACTTCTAAATAGTTTAAAAACTATTTTTATTGCAAATAACGAAACAATCACTGTTTAAAATATATTGTTATTGGGGTTTGATCAGGGGATTGAGGGGGACTCCTCTTTAGAGATCCACGAAAGACTTAAGCTCAGTCCCATTCAAGGTGTACGTGCCCCTAGAATGCATTCTCCGTCTATAACCTAATTTGGTGGACACAGAAAGCCTATGTATGCACCTGTCTACAGGATAGGGAAATAACGGTAGGGAGGACTCATCGAAACACGTGCTGCGCCGATCAGTGGGACTTCCTTCAGGACCGTACTATCACTTTTCACTGCCGGCTGTCTTGGAAAGTAAACATCTCCGAATTAGGTTGAATAGCGGTCAGTTACACCATTAGGATTCTTGCAGATGTGTTGCATATATGCGCGACTATCTTACACATGTGACATCTTGTAACTTTTTTCGTCACACGTCCATGCCAATCAGGGCTTAGCGCGGCGCATACGTCAGTGACCAATAATCGCGGGAGTATCGTACAATTATATTAATACGTGGAGTAGTCGTGCAAGTCCGATCGCCTAGTCGCTTCTCAAGCGACATTTAGTAACATGTATGTGCCACTTTTATTTGCCTAGTTTAATAGATAAGTAAGTTAGACCGACGACTGAAGGCAGGACATCCGTCACTGAGAGCAGTGCCACTGAATACTAAACGCTTCTACGCGACGTTAAAATTATCAATCAGATGTAGTTTCACATTGCTGTCCCGCCAGATAGACGCTAATGGGAAAATTGTCCTGTAAAGCAATGTTCCTTTTTTGTAGATTATTAAAAAAACCTTGTCTGTTGCTGCTAAATCGGCCCTACAAGACTAGGCTTGTTCCTCTAAGACAGGGGCCCCCATCCTTTTTTTTCCAGGAACCACTTTTATATTATTCTCGATACCACATCGCAAGTATAATAAAAAATCTCACTCACTGCACGACAACCAACAGCTTACCGCCTGCTAAAATTAAAAACATTCGCGGATCAAATTTTGGCTTCTGCGGACCACTGGTTGCTCTAAGAGATGTAACAATGATGCTGTTCGATTAATATGAGATGTTGCTTGATGATGCTCTTTGGCAGGGATATGGATTATGGGGAATGGGAAGAAATTATATTGCAACAACTGTGCATGTATGTCACTGAACTTCTCCTAAACGACTGTACCAATTTTAACGATTTTTTTTTGTTGTGTGTGTTGAAAGAGACTTGAGAATAGTTTACTCGTAGATTTACAAATGAGCCAGGTAGATAATCGAATATACAATATTGTAATATACATTACACTTTACCATGACAACATATTATTTTCCAATAATG
>LUGF01039126.1:0-54587 GCA_001625245.1 Calycopis cecrops | reverse complement strand
TAAAATCCTAGACTAATGTTTCTTTTACCCTGGCAATTGGTTTTGATCAATTATGGCTGTGTCAGAAGCATAAATGACTACATATTCACTGATGCCTCGATTTCACTTCAGATTGATATCGCTAAGATCTAACCCAGCCACAATTAATACTAGACAGTTAGAAGAACAAGGACAATAAATTTGGTGTTGGTGATAAAATTACACCATGCACAAACCTGTGTATTATAAAGCGGCTTTTGGACAGCGGCTGGAAAACGAATGCAATTAATATAACCAAGTTTTACGTGTCTAAACGTTTTCATAGCATCTATCTTTGTTTGTAGAGTTAGTTAAATAATGTTTTTTGAAAGTCAAATTCAACGAACAAACATGAAATGATATTATTTAATTTGTCGCAAAGTGAGTTCCATATCAAGTTCAATTACCTGCAGAACAACAAGCTGAGAACATTTTAAGAGCACCAATTTTTACGAGAGCATCATAATCACTATAAGCTTTTCTAGAGCCTTAAAAGCTTCATTCATTCAAGTGAAATACAAACGAAACTTCATAAACTGTACGCGTAGTTGTAAATACGAACTACAAGCAGATAATACGGAACTGAACAGGTAATATGGGAAATGTAGCTAAAAGTTCAAAGGATTGTTCCTTTTAATGGAATAGAAGAACCAGAAAACTATAGATTCATAAAAAAATTAAAGCCAACGAAACTTTCGCATTTATTTGACAGATTTTTAGTACAAAGTAGAGTTTTTTAAATTATTTTTTTTCATGTATACGAATATTAAAAACTGTAGAGTTTATTTGTTTGGTTGAACGCACTAATCTCTGTGACTATTGGTCCGAGTTTAACAAAATATTTCAGCGTTCGATATGGAGTTTATCGAGGAAGGCTATAGGCCGAAGCGAATAAAAGTGGAGTATGCGGATTATGCGGGTGAAACTGCATGGAGCTGCTAGTTATCTCTATATAATATACATAAAATACTCGCGTCACAATGCCATACTCCTTCGATACAACTAGACCTATTCTCATTAAATTTTATGTGCGTATTGGGCAGGATCGGCCAAATCTATTTTTCGATATTTCCACGAGTTCGAAATTTATGCGGGTGAAACCACGGAGCAGAGATAGTTTATATATTATATAATGTTAATAGTTTGTACCATTAGTTGATTTCACTTTTTTTACGTTAACAATTAATTTCAATTTAATTTTTTCCTCTCTTTATTTAAATGTTATATACAAAGTTATTTTAAAAAAATTCTTTTTGGACCATTGCCGTAGTATTTAATACTATTTGTTTTTTAAATGCTATCGTTCCAAATTCGGAATACAAGCTATTTATTTATTATATTATAAGATTGACTTTGGGGTGATTAGACTTTTTGGATTTCTTAGATGTTGTGTCAAAATATCTGAAATGTTTATTTAGGCTTGTTGTAGATACACTTATCTTCTCGTCTTGGATGACGCATTTGAAAAACCTTAATTCACTAACTACAACTATTCATTTTTTCCTCTATTAAATAAAAAAAACAAATTATATTTCGAGGTCACCTGCAGGGGAGGGGGCGCATCTGCATAAACTCTATGCGTACGTTTATGAATGCCGGTACTCTTCAGAAGGCAGTCGTTGCCTTCTGATGACTCATTTTCCTGGTCGATGGCCGGTTGAAGCCCAGAAAAAAATGTGTGTGCTTTAGAACACACAACTAAAGTAAAACAATTTTTTTGATATTTATTACCGTAGTTACAATGACATAATATGTCATAATTATTTTTTAAATACATATAAGTTTCACCTAAACCGAATTTGAATTTTGAATTTGAATGACAACTTTCATTGGGCTCGTCCGATGTGTAATTTTTGTAGTGCTATCCAGCTTACTCCTCAAGTCAAGCGCGCGTATAGAAGTTTTATTTCAAAATCATTAAAACGAGTCTATCCGTCTTTTGAGATGTATCTATTTCAACGAATAACTATTTCTTTTTAATTTAGCCACACAAATTATTACTAATTACACCAATATTTCCTCAAGAATGATGAATCCAATAAAGTTTATAATATTTAAATTTCCTTCATCCCTTTACAATAGCTTTTATAATGACTCAAAGGCTTTGAAGTGAAGTGATGCTCGGATATAAGAATGGCAATTAATTAATGGAAAACCATAGAGACTAAATAAAAAGTATATTAAGTCTATGTGGAAAACCATTTTCGTACCGTTTACTTCGTAAATAATTTTATAAATTCAGACTTGGAACCAAGTTTTATATAGGGACAACAACTATACATCTTCACGAGTTCCATAACTGAACAGATTCTCTGTAGGGTCATAGGGATGTAGGGACACGGCATCGAAAAGAAAGGACCATACTGTACTCGTACTTTGTATCTAAAAAAAGACGAAATTCTGTATAAAATAAATTATTTTTTACAAGAACATCCCACTAATATTATAAATAAAATTTGTATGTTTGTTTGTTTGCTACGCCATCACGCAAAAACTACTGAACCGATTTTCACGAAAGGCACACATTTATAGAGTAACTTAGATTAACACATAGGATAGTTTTTATCTCGAAAAAATGTTCTTATGGGATGCCGTAAGTTAAGACTCTTAATTAAATTAAATAATTAGTCTGTAAAGTTATTACTTAACATTGTCTTTCATTTAATATTTGATGTTTCTACTATAGACCTTGAATATTAGGCCCTGGATCTGCTTATGGTATCCACAAGTGATTGTAAATTTGCCAGTGTATGTATGTATTACCATTTTTATACTCACTTATAAATTCGTATATTTTCGTATTTATATGGTAGTTAGGATTTACGTTGAATTGTCACCTGATACTTTAATAGTATAAGTGAAAATGCAAACTTTAATTTACCCAAACCCACGCCGTTCTTTAAGAGGAACATTAAGCACTCTTAGCCGCAAAGAAGGACAAATATGAAGCTCGAAATTTAAATTCTTGAAGTACGTCTTACGAGTTTGTTTAAAATTCCTGAGAAGAATATTAAATGCTGTTTCGAGGTAACTTCGGCAAACATGCAAATAGCTCGGTTAATTTACTCAGAAGTTTACTTGAAAGCTTGTTTTGAAATAATGTACTACAGCGATGAAAAGCTGGGTGAAAGAAAGTTGTCAAATTGACTAACTTATAGTCCTAAATTGTTCTAAATTAAACGAATTGAACTCGTCGTAAAATACGTGGCTTATTTTAACGGATCTATTGATGTCTGATGCGAAAAAAAACTGTCAAATAGACAGTTTTTTAATCCCGCCAAGTCGAGCAAACACTGCCGTACCATACTTCACTGGAACCATTTTGCCGCATTTTCAGGCCCCTATTTGAGAACCTCTGGATATGACCAGAAGGCAGAAATTTAAACACGTACTTAAAATCCAAAATTTCAAGTCTGTAGATCATTTAGTTCTGAAGTTAGGGAGTTAGGTTTTAATGGCCACATAAAGGGAAAACGAAGAAAAAGGATAATCATAAAAAAATTGCGAATGCATGTAGGTATGTGTGTTTGTGTTTACATTATGTGCGAGTTCATTGCCAAAATATCTTGTGGATACTCATTTTAAAGGGAAGGAGAAAAAAAGGATTTGTAATAATAAAAAAACCGAAGAAGAAGAAGTTTTTTTTTTGACAAAAACAAACAGCTCTATCTAGACTTGGCTGGTTTTTTTACAGAATGTTTTTGGTGGAATCATATTAACTTTTTTACTCTCTATATTAGAGTTTCAGACTCATTAAAGATTACTCTTGTAAATTAGGCTTTTAAAATTAATGCCTATATCACCTACAATTAGTTCATTTTATATTGTGTAAGATCATCAGAGGTATATCTGCATCCCCCCGAAGATGCTGATGAAATTAAAATGAATTCCCCTGCGTCAATAAAAAAAAGGGATATCTGCATATTAACCCTTGTCAGAAAGGATTTATTTTACACACTGGTTAACGGTGCCTATATAAGTTTTCGTGGCAAGCGCTCTACAGACTAGAGTCTAGTTGATAAATTAATGAATATTATGTTTTCATACGGATCCCTAACATTTTTGAAAATATTCTATTCCCTATCTTCATGAGTTCTACTAATCTGTAGGATTTTAATGCTAAAAGTAATTTTTCAAATAGAAATTTTGGAATATATTCAATACATTGTTTAAAACTTTTCTCTATATTTTAAAATATTTAAATTTGTTTGTATTAACAAAATGAAACATCCCCGAGTGAACACCGAGGTAGGTTGCTAGGCAATTATACAACATCTGTGTTTTTATTCCAAAAGTTTAAGCTTCAGCTACTGGTCCCTGGTGAACAGACGTGGCAGGTGGTTACAATTTTAACAGCACAAAGTAACACAGACAAAATAAACTATATATTTTGTACCGTGTGTAATGTTGTATTATATATTGTATATGGTTAAAATGTTTTACTGTTCAATGGTTCATCAAAATCATTGTGTTCAAATTTGAACCTTTGGTTGCAAAAGGTATGTAGTAATGTTTACTACTTACTACATAAGCTATATAGGCTTACGGTAGTCCCTTGCTCCTTTATAACCAGCAAATATGCAAGAATTTTTCGCTTTGCCCTTTATCCTGTGAAATAGGATGTAAATACATAATTATAGTTAACATTATTTGGAAATATTATTTGAAACTATGCAACAAAAAGAATGACGTCAAAGAGATCAATCAATAAATATTGAGTATAAATACCTATAAAAACTAAAAAACTAATCTCCTTTAATCTACCTATCAGGATTTTCAATATCGTGTGTGAACTGCACGTCTTTTGTCTGAAATATCGCAGCTAAGCGGGCGATGGTTCAGCTACCTAATGTTCGACGTGACAATCGCGTATAGTTGGAAATATCTCACGTGTGGCTGTTGCGATACCGACAGAGCTGTGGGTTGAATAATTACATCACACAGACATATTCCTCGGCTGCATTCAGAATTTCAGAGTAAGACATGGGAGTTGCTAGCCATTAAATTGCTACAGGATAGTGTGGTGCTAGTTCTATATTATCCGATTCCTCCAGTAGTGTGTTATTTTTCTACGTACCACTCCGAGTAACACTCTCATACCCTGTTTGTATATTTGTAGATCCCTCATTGTATTAATAAATAACGACTGATTGTGGTATTAGGATACGTTCGGTAATGGTAACCTTTACCTGCGGCCGGCTATCTGATACAATTACAAGTAAGACCTAAAGGGAAGTGAAGCGTGATACTCCAATCCTGTACTTCTTCTCTTTTTCTTCAATTCGCTGTGCACACCATTTCCCCCGTATAGATAACATTAAATTGTTGAAAGAAAAATACATTGTAAGTCTCGTGCTAATTGTCTAAAGTGAAATTTAGTAAAAATTGCTCGTTCAAAAAGTTAGAGTTTTACAGGTGTACTGTTATCGACACACGTCGAGCGCGGTGATATTTTAATTTACGGGAAATACATCCAGCTTACATAGTCATTGTTACTTTAAATAACTCGCTCTTTGTAAAATATATACAATAGAAAACTCGTTACAGGATATAATTCCTTACGCCCGCTAGGGATTATATCCAGAAGCGAATCAGACTACAAGATGTAGCTAGCTGTAGGAATTGGATAAGAAAATGTAGAAGGTAACAACACAGTAACTACTTAAACTCACAAACTCACATTATATACGTATCAAATGAATTTATTTTCCAACAGGCTTGCTACCATTTAATTCCCGTCACACAGTTATTCTTTTCGTTTCATTTATTTTTATCTGCTATCTATATATTTCATCATCTTATCCAGCGACTATCGAACATAAATATCGTTTCAACCTATCCACTCACGAGAAAATAATGATTATCAGACGACGCATCGTCCTCCTTGCATTCTATATCATAATTAATTTATTGCTTTTAATAAATTGCAAATACCAGGGTGAATCAAAAAGTTATTAGAAACTTATATGTATTTAACCTTTTTGGAGGCAGTTCGATATTTTTTTTAAAGATTGACAATTACATATTATTTATCCAGACTTTCAATTGTTTTCGACAGATCGTTCACAAAATATTAATTTTATTGCTGAGAGTTCTGATAAAAAAAAATATTTTTTTTGTTTTCAATTTAAGTACTTTTTGATTCAACCCTCGTAAATCAATATTAAAGGGTCTTAGAGCCATTACGCACTGCCGACACGACAGGTCGCCGACGACTGTCCCTCAGCGACCAAGACATAGTCAACTAAAGCCAGGCGACTAAGCCGAGCGACAGAATGAACATAGAAGAAGTTACAAAAAAATATTATAATATTATATATAATAATATAAAGAGAAAGAAAAATAAAAGAAAATCATAAGATTTTTGGGTACATTCTTTGTAACAACATTTTGGATACAAGAATTGATATTAAAAGGAATAATTGAAATATTTTATGAAAACGTTAGAAAATATAAAAAGCTTTTCACTTCTAAACAATGAAACCTGTTTTAATTACTTTTTTAAATTCAAATTGTTTTCAGTTGTAGAAAGTTGTTTGTCTATAACAATTTACTTCAATTGTTTGTTTTATTTTATTTTCTCATCTATAATATATTTTTTTATTTACATCTACGGCTTGAGCTCTTCATAATACGATTATGAAGTATTTTTTATGTATAGGCTCTAATATCCTATTTAACTGGGGCAAAAATCAAATTAAGTATTAATATTTTATTTCTTTGCTAATCCTGCACCTTAAAATAACTTCTCTGTATTTTTCCAATTAATAATCAGAATTCTGCTTGTCGGCCTCACTGATTTGTCGATTCCTCTGGGCGACCGATGTCTAAGTGTGTAAAAACCTAAACTATAGTTACTCATAGTAACCATCGCCACAGTAGCACACGAGTAAGTGAATGAAAGTAGGCGACGAGTCCACAGTACGTGATGGCCCTTAATGTTCTGTCTATCTGACACATTTCTCTGTAAAGCGAGGAACGATCAAAAATAAATTTCATGCGGCTTCTAAAGCCAGCTCCGAAGTTATCGACGCTTTTAGCGGTGCAAATCTTATTTCGATATTCGATTGTCACCATGAAAATAAAATTGACGCTTTATTAGTAGATAGATACAAGTGTTACACATAACATGGCATTTATAGTGTAACTTCTTTGTATCTTCTTTATATATAAAAATGAATATTTGTCTATATGTTCTTTATAGAATCATATACATTTGATAATGTGATGATCAACTGATCAACAACAATCAAACAAACAAAAATTCTAAAAACTATATTTTTGGCCTCGATATCGATTGTAGATCCACAAGTAGGTATTCTTTTAAAAAATATTTAATGTACAGTTTTGGTTTTCTTACGATTTTATTATATGTAAAGATAACCCTATTTAACTCCTGATTCAAAGTAATGATTCAAACCATTAACTGGCGGAGAACAGTAGAGTGACTAAAAATCCTCATAAGAGCCAAGGAACTTCGGTGATGCATTTGATGGATCGTCATTAAAATAATGTGTTGCTATAATTTAGAGTTATTTTCACTGTTTTCTGTCTCTTAAAGCAATAAAAATAAAAATATCTGAATGTAATTAATCATTATGTAAGTATCTATTTTTGTGGTTTGTTCATTAACAGTAATTAATATCCATGCCAAAATAATATAAATAAAACATAGTCATATAATGAAAATAAAATTGATAATAAAGTATAAAAGTCAACATTCCATAAAGAGTTCGGATATCCATTTAAGTATTCAATAGCTTGTGTGCGCTGAGCAGACAGACGGGAAACATTTACTTTACACTACACTACGTCGGGCCGTAGTAGAGTGTAGAGCGCGGGTGCGAGTGAGGGGTCGTAGCGCTGTCCTTGAACTTCAGACAGGAGGTTTTTACATACACGAACATCTTCACGCCACTTCACTAATGGGGAGGGAGATGAGAGGTTGTTATCTTGGAAAGTTGATGTCTTTTTAACTTTCTCCGTCTTTCAATAACTTGAAAGAGTTATTACGTATGTTAGTTTGTTTGTATGTATGTATTAATGTACGTGTATATGTATGTACATATTATTCTTAGTTAAGGTAAAGCCTGAACAGGTTGAAGAATTTTAACATACAATGTGTCGTTAGATTCATATTGATCACGCTGATACTGATTACATCGAAATATCTATTCGATCATCAATCGTATGTGTTTTTAACATTAATGTTATAACATCAGAAGTCAAACTACTTCTGATGTTATAACATTAATGTTTCTTTAATTGATAAGCTCATAGTACAATGTTAAATCATAAGTGCTTAATTTCGAACGATAAATATTATTTCGAATTATTGTATCAATTATAATGCAAAATTAGTTTATATATCGACTATCCAGCTATCGGTAAATTGTAATTTTACATACATTTGTTGCAGTAAACAAATAAACTAACGTATCATCTCTAAAATCTTAGGTATAAATGGAGAAAGGCGGATATTCTTAGGGATGTAACTGAATAGCACGAGTGCTGAAGCGTGGCGCCATATCTGCCGCTCCTGTGTGTTATTGCGTGGACCTTCACATCTATTCATGACATACTGTTGTACTCGCTAATATATCGACAAGTCACGGCCAAAACAAGGTTTCTGTAATAGTTTTACGTGTTATGCTTGCTACTGGCTATATTATAGTGTCTGATTGAGAGATTATTATTTGTAAGTATACTTTAGTTTTTATCTTCACTTTCAGTCCTTTGTATCAAAGGTTGCATATCCAAATTTTGTATCGATAGGTCAAGTTAATAAGAGGTAGTGCCACGCTGTATGCTTGCATGCAGCCGAATTGGGCCGGCACGACCGGGGAGGTAACTCTCGCTTACACGAGACCGGCGTGAAGTGACAGCTGTGCTGTCGCTTTCCTTCGGTGTGTAAGTAGCCGGTGTGTGGTGAGTTGCAATGAAAATTTAAACGTTATGGGATATTTTAGTTTTTTTTTTTTTTTCTGTATAGGAGGGCAAACGAGCAGTCGGAGCCATTTTCATGACTACCGACGCCCACAAACATCCACATAGAGGCTATACAGACGCGCTGCCCCCCTTTCTCCTCCCACCTCCATGGGCCACCGGCTACTTATACACCGCACGAAACGCGACAGCACAGCTGTCACTTTACGCCGGTCTCGTGTAAGCGAGAGGTACCTCCCCGGTCGTGCCGGCCCAATTCGATTGCATGCAAGCGTGCAGTGTGGCACTACCTCTTACTAGTTTCAGTGTTTTAAAAATCCGGATAAATAAACAGAGCAAACAAACCGGTCGAATAAATACGATAGCCGTTTATAAAACAGGGATTGCCCGAGGGCTGACTGTAAAAAACGTTTCGTTTTTTGGTTTTCTAAACGTGACTGTGGACTGTGACTGTGAGATAACCTAGGTTTACTACTTAGGTTAGAAACAAAAAAAAGGTTGAAATGTAGACTTGTTTTGACGTATTGTTTTCATAATATTCTCAATATAAGACTCCCAAAAAATCCTTGGATAATTTCATTTTAAAGTTGATTTCTAACATCGATATATGATAATAAAAGCCTAAATGATAGGCTTCAAAAATAAAAGAGATGTACAAAAAATAAGTATAATAATGGAATTAAAATATCTATACGTAATAAAGTTGAAACATAATTCTCAGAGGTGTAAACAAAATTTTATCCTTTTAAGTTTTACCTTTGAGTTTAATGCTATGATGTTGTTTGCCACCTTAAAAAATTAAGCTTTGCTGGAAATAAAGTGAAATTTGAATAATTAGAAAATAAGAAATATAGCTATCACAAAGTAACTTATATTGCGCGATGAACATTTCATTTTGTTTATAAAGCATACATTCCTTTCCAGTCCAAATTTAATTACTATAAATTCAAGATTTACACAAATTATTGAAATTTCGGTTTTGGATAGAACAGTATGTCGTGCTAATGACACAGACAAACATTGTAAATTAATTACATTATTAATCATTAAGCCCTATTAATTACACTGTAAATTATTCATCGACCAGACGCTTAATCTACAATCTCTAGAATCCACAAATTAAATTTGGTATGTATGTTTTGTAATGTTACACACATTAACTAGTCACAAGTGCACAAACGTAAATGCACTCTCTATTAACCACCACGTGATGACCACAGAGAAACCAGACATCGGACCAACATGACGGAGCGTTTTAGACGTGGCTGTTAAGTTGTCGATCCTTTGTCTCATTGCTCTCTCTACACGGGGATGTAAAACAGATGATATCTTTATTCACAAGGTTATATTGATACCAGCTGCGCCCCGCGCAAATTTCGATTTCGTGGAAAATTGATAATCATCCCATAGAATCCCATAAGAACTATTTTTTGGGATAATAACTATCCTGTGTTAATCCAAGTTACCTTTTTTAGTGCTCAAATATTATGAAGTTTCTCATTTTTTATTTTAAGTAAGTTTAAGTAAGTTTGTAAAAAGTAATGTTTGTAAGTTGCTGTTCTGTACATTTCTCGTCGCTCGCAGTCAGTCGCTCACTTAGTAATTCTGTACGCTAAATTCATTATTTTTGACACCTCAAACTTTAATTTACAGTCACTCGTCACACTTAGTGGAGTTCCGGGGGGTTTTTACCTCGGACTAGAGTTACAGTGAATGAATTAATATGATCGATGTGGGATACTGTTTTTTAAACTAAAGTGTAAAAAGAGTGTGTGGATGCCGAAAAAGTGGTTTATACTACAGTGTAGCATGTTTACAGTGCAGCGGAAATAGTTGTTACAATAGTTCACCAGACTACAGATACATGAAGTAGATGTAGACAACAATGTAATATATTTAAATAAACAGATTCTGTACTAATATTTTTTTTTTGCTTTTCATTAGTCGTAATTAATTACCTTATTTTTTTTAATGTACACAATAGAGTACATTTCATTTACTTATCATTCTTAAACTAGCCGAGAAATTCCATTGTATATAGCAGCTGCCACTCCGCTCTCCCCTCCACGTTTTTCTGCCTGTTCGAGATCCCTACTGCTATTTTCATACACAGGTATCTTTGAAAAATGCTCATATTTGTCTACTCGGGTAAGATTTAACATATAAATAAAAAAAACTGTTTTAAGTGAAGATATAATATGGTCAAACATTATATTTTTTTATAATAATTAAAAAAAAATGGAAAGCACAAAAAAATATTGGGTAAGCATTGCAATTTATAGTTTAAAAAACAATATCCCACATCGATCATATTAATCCATTCACTGTAACTCTATTCCGAGGTTTTACGGTTTTATTGGCTCCAGGCACTCCACTATAAATACTACCCAAATTAAAATATCGCTTAAATATACTTTTATCCCTAGACCAAGTCAGTTAACAGCATTAACAAATTGGAGAAGGAAATGATGAAAAGAAACTAAGTATATTATACTAGCTTCCGCCCGCGGCTTCGCCCGCTTGAATTTCGGACTTCAAAAATCCCTATAAATTTTAACTCATTATGTTATTCTGATATGAAATCTATATTACTGTAAAGTTTCATGAAAATCCGTTCAGTAGTTTTTGTGTGAAAGAGTAACAAACATACAAACTTTCGCATTTATAATACATATTAGTAGGATGGTTAATGAGCTTCATTAATTTACTCGTATATTTTGTGGTATAAAGCTATCGAGTACGGAGTTTCGCGGAGCTGCCAACGGTTGCCAGTAATTCTATTCACTTTGAACGCGCACTTGTCAGTTTTAATGAGCTAGAATGAGCCTGCAAATATAGTTTTCGTTAGTTTGTAAGCCTTCAAAGAGTATATCAGTTTATACACAAATTAAATTTATAGATATACAGAAATACTAATATCTACACATACATGCACATCTGTTATGATATACATCTGAAACGCGACAGCAACCTCACTTCTCAGGCAAAGTGAAATATTTACAAATGGCGATCGATGTTACCAGTAAGTGGAGAAAAACAATTAATTACTTTAATGGTTTTTCGTTTGTTTATTTTTTATTTATTTCAACCAAAATTGTCTCCAAAGACTTTTAAATCTTCACGAAAGATGGATATTATATATTCCCACCGCAGACAAGTTTAAAGTTGTTAGAGATATCGCGAGGATGTTACAGCCACTATACCCAGGGGTACTGTTGTTAAATTCTGAACTGAAACTTTTATTTCTTAACTGCCAATGATTTAGAAATGTTGGTAGAGTTTGAGTGATTTCGCTCGCGTTTTAATGTATTGTGTAGTTGTCTTAATGATTGCCTATTATATCCATTGGACATTTCACGTTATGCTGCCGCATAGGAGTCGGTCAACCGGGAAATGTCCATTAAAATGAGACAAATTAAATGTAATTAGAAAATTAAAATTATAATAACAATATTTGCTAATAGTTACGTGTTTCTAGTTGAGCCTTTGAGATGAGTAAAATTAATTTGTTTTGGTAAACCAAAAAATTACAGACGCAAATAATATTTAAGTCCTATGAGGCTCATGTAAAACCAGTAAAAACATTTCAGAAATGAATAGAATATATTACGGATAACGTTGAATGTTTTTATAATACCCCCGACAAACATGAAGTACTTTATATACCTATAATATCGTATCCTATTAATATTATACATGCGAAAGTTTGTATGTTTGTTTGTTTGTTACTCCTTTACGCAAAAACTAGTGTATCGATTTTCATGAAATTTGGCATACACATAGAGGGTAACTTGGCTTGACACAGGATTTTTATCCCGAAAAATGTTTCTATGAGATGTCATGGGATGAGTTGCCACGGGATCGAAATTTACGCACGTGAAAGCGCAGGGCGCAGCTAGTATATTATTAAGGGGAGAGATTTGACTGCTTGTTGGGATAATTGGTAAGTTTACCATTAATATCATGGTTTTTTACCCACAGTTTACTCACACATTTACGTATGATCCCTAGGAGCACAGGTGGCCCCTAGACCTATGTCGGACTCGACTCTTAGTGTACCGACTAAATCACTGCGAGTGCCTTTAGGCGCTATAATTGGAGGGTCCTGGACAACCGTATCCTTCCAGCGTGGCCTGGCCTAGGCGAAAATGCCGGACTTCTCCTTGGGGACTGTGCGGCCGCCTCTGAACAATCTACTACGTCGTGCAATGGGGTGAGGTTCCCATCCTGACCCCTGGCCCCAATATTCCAAAGGAGCACGCCACCGATTTATCCGAACTGGACCAGCTAGTCGTCCTATTCCACGCCGCCAACTGCTGATTCAAAGAGACGGGTGGAGGGCACTCCAGCTGAGCTGCTCTTAGTCTGGCCTCTCCACCGAAGCCTGCCTGGTATGGGTAGTCCTGTCTTACATAGCCTTGGCTATCACGCAGGCACGCAAGCCTCTCCACCATGGCAAGGTGGCAGCAGTTCGGTGGGAGGGGGAGGGTCATCTTTGATATCCTACATTAGTCTTGATGGTGCAGTAATAAGTTAGTTTGTCGGACTCTTTTTCGTGACTATCTGCTCCCATAGAAACATCCCATACAACTAAGATGCAGAGTCCTTTTTCTGTCCTTTCTTCTAATTCGAATCGTTCAAACCATAGCCCACGCAACATAATCGATCGAGTGACCTTCCCGTTCGTGTCGGAATAATTCGGCTGCTATGTAGATTGGCACTACCTTTTACTAAACAGCCTGATATTTTACTTTATAGTATAAGGGGGCAAACGAGAATTCCGAGCCATTTTCATGACTACAGACGCCCATAGATATAGAGTTTATACAGATACGTTGCTCTCCTTCGTCCTCCTCATGGGTCAATAAGTGATCACTTTGATTTCATTTCATTTCATTTTCATTTCATTTCACTGTTACCCTACGCTTTACTAAGGTAGATAGTTATCCATAAATATCCATATGAGTAAACAGTTTGCAGTTACAGGTAATACTAATCCATAACACTACTACTGACTAAGTAGAACCAATGTCATCCGAGCAAAAGCAGGGCGAGGCTAAAGTCTGATATAACAGGTTCTATAAAGGTCCCGGTTAGATTATTAGGAAAAGAACGGGTCAATAAATAAACATTTTAGTTTAGCAGTTCCAGTTGAAAGTAATGAGTTTGAACATTACTGTGGTTGGTAAGAGTTAAGTACAGAATAACTACTTGACACTTTAATAGTTTTCGTATTAACCGGCCGAGAGTAGACTATAAAATAACAGTTAAAGAGGTACTAGACACATTCTAAAACAGACCACGTATTTTACCACTAATTCAATTTGTACAATTTGTTACAGTTCGGAGGAATAAATTAGCATTCCGATTTGCCAAGTTTGTTTCAGCCAGTTATTTACCGTTGTTACATCTTTTATATTATAAATAGCGTAAGCCGTTGCATTGAATAGACAGACCGACTGAGGAATTCCAGCCGTAGATATAACGTACAGAAATATAAAATTATATAAAATTTTAATACGTATTCTATTCACTAACTACTGTCGGTTGAAGAAATGTATTTTACATTAAAATTTTTAGCTCAAAACTATAGTATGACTACTTGTTTTGAACTGAAAATTGCGGCTGCCGATAGAAGGGAAAACTTAATAATTTAAGCGGGGCACGGAAAAGTGGCGCTTGACCGTAAATGGCTATTTTATGTTTATAGACACGAACTCATAGTACTTTTCCCTGCCTAGTTCCTCTAAAGAAGAAATCTTTCTACATTACTGTAAATTAAAATTACTTTAAAGTATACATATACATCACATCTTTTCAAATAATAATAAAAAAGCCTCTTAAAAAAGTAAAACGAGGCGGTGAAAGTCGTTAGCAATGAATGTGATCATAAATTAATTTAATGTTTTAAATAGGTACTCGTACCATATACAGGGTTAATTTTAACATAATAGCAAGCTTTCGGAAACAGATAGATACAATTATAAACAACATTTGCTCTACGACTTTTGACACAACTCAATTATTACTTTTATAACTTTTAAATGATTTTTTATGTATTTATGTCAGTTGTACGTTTACAGATTAATAAACTTATTACAGTGTCCCTTAGGCCATCCTAAGAAGGAGGAAAGGAGGGAGTAAAAGTTATGCTTATGCCATAAAATATAAAATAAAAATATAAAGACGCTAGTTATACCTACTATAAAAATATAATTTACAATTATTAAAAACAGGTGTAATAATTATTATTTATTACCAAGTAAGAGTGTATTAACAAATTTTTAAGCGTTGCTTGCTATGCCTACATCATTAAAATAAAGTTTGCCACTACATCATCCAATTATTGCATAACTTTCCAAACAATTTAAAGTTAATTTACTAGAATCTCCTTACCTTATATTAAAGGAATCTCGTTGTTCCTAGAAGATTCGAGACGCTTCACTTTGCATAATATATTACTAGTAGCTTAGGAAAATAATACAAAAAGACTTACTTACTGCCCGTTAATTTTGTTGCTATACAAATATGAATCCATATTAAATATTTAAAATCAACAGTAACCGGTATTTGATTGAATTCAGAGTTTCATTCAAAATGATTTCATTGAATGAATGAAAAAACGTATTAAATAAATAGAAGCGTTTTTAAATTACTGTGAAAACTACCCGGATAAAATATTATTCGATATTTCATATGATAGTTCATACGTTACATAATGTAACAGTTTCCGTAAAATAATACGATTTTTCACTCTTATTTCTTTTACTATCGAAGTTACGAATTGTACGAAGTGCAGCTAGGTTTAATGTCGTAAGCTTAAAAAAAAAAGAACATTAATATGTACAGTAGTAGTTTATTTATTCGACGTAATATAGACGTAATATAGATAGATATATAGTAATATATTTATATCGACTAAACAAAAGTTCCGAGGTTATTATCTACCTAATTTCAGGGTTCCCATTATAAATGCGTCTTGTATTTCTGTGTATTTTTGTAACGCAAACATTTGTTTTACAATCCACGGGCGGAGTATGTTGCAATTGACTACACATTCCCGCGATTCACGATCTTTAAACGGTGCGAGGTGCCACAGCGTAGTTTGGACGATTATAAGTTTATTCGATACTAAATATTTTAATTCGATGAATCGTTATAGATAGGTGTTTATTAAAACCCCCCCGAAGATGCTGCTATCTTGTCGTGGTGGAAGGGGGATGGGGCTTCCGTGCGTCTGGGATCCCCAAGGGTATGCCGGACAAGGGCAACCCATACCGGAGAGGCTTGGGGGGAGGGCAGCTGGACTCGGGGTCCTCCACCAGTCCCTCTGTATGTGTATCAGCAGAGGGCGGCGTGGATAGGAACGAGTGGCCGATCTACTTTGGACATTGATGGCGTGCTCCTTTGGATTACCTACTTGGTCCAGGAGTTAGTGTGGAAACCTGACCCCAGTCTAACTATTTCAATATCACAAATAGTCTGACAAAATCCGGTAAAGTTAGCTAAGAATAAAAAGTTTTGTGCTGAGCTCGGATAAATTTGAAACCTTTATTGGCTCCTTTGCTCGTCAAACTACCCGTTTACAATGCTTTGTAGTCAATCTTGTTCGACTCAACAAAAGTCGAGAAAGTTGAAGTCGACGTTGTTTTCAGAGTTTACTGAAGTATTATCCGTATTAAAAGGACGGGTATAGATTGCCGTATTAATAAAGATCTATCTTTATATCTATCTATTTTTACCTTACTTTTTAGATTTTACACAACTTTTAATCGGTTCGTTATCAATGGCTGATCTGTAGAGATTAGCTTTACAGCATCTATCATGTATGCTGGTATATTTATATGGTACGTAACACAGTGCATACGGACACTAAAAGTCTGAAAATACGTAGGATTCTTAATTATTGCTTTTACACTATAACAGTATGACTAATAAAAAATCATGATCAATTTTTTCATATGAAAGTCAATGTGATAGCTACACTACGCCTTCTTCTTACGCCGAAACCTAACCACGACCTGGGATAAAGAAGACTCTTATGCGATAAATGTCAGTATAACAATTATATTACCATTTCAAGTACACGTGAAACTCTTATGGATAATATGAACTGGTGAATATTATCGAATATGTTTTAAGCAATAATCCTTCTAACATTATTATATAAAAACAAAAATTTGTGTGTATTTCCGTCCTTTAATATTCAGCACTACTTTCCATGTAACCCTGTATACTAGCTAGAATAAATTTATACTCATGCGACAAATTTATTGTTCCTACAAATACCCATTTAAAGCCTATTCACTTCATCACTTTCAAAATGATTTTAATGTAAAATTTTATAAGAATGGATATAAAGTATTACACATTTCTGAAAAGCTTATCTTTTGAAGATTTAATAAAACAATTATAAGCTTTATTTAAAATTTACATGAAAAAGAAACTAAATAAAATGCTACCAAAAAAGGTCTTTTTCAAGTTCATCGAGAGTTTTGACTGTTACCCACGTCTCCCCACGTCTTGTGTTTAATGGTGATTTGTAGCAAAACATATCCATAAATACATATTTTATAGAAATTTTAGGGTGGGAATTAAACAAAAATCTTGATTTATAATTTTTGACAGGATTTAGGGATGGTCCCATTGTATCTGCCGTAGATAGAAAGGGCAAAATTATTAAATACTTACACAAGAATCTTTAATCATTTGATGTTCAAATAGTGTAATTTCTACATAAAAGTTGAGTTTGAAGACAAATTTTATTAATTTGTATACCTATATAAAATCTATATATATAAAACTCAAACGTGACAGCCATCTATCAACGCACAGCCCAAACCACTAGACGGATCAAGCTGAAATTTGCCATCCAGGTAGATGTTACGATGTAGGCATCCGCTAGGAAAGAATTTTTAGAGATTCAACCCCTAAGGGGGTGAAATATGGTGTTGAAGTTTATATGGATTTCTTAGAAATTAAACGCGGATGAAACCGCGGGGCACAGCTAGTAAATTATAATTAACAAGAAGATATTTAATTGATCACAATCAACACAATTTAAAGACAACATACATCACAATCAAAACACATTACAATTTGCGATAGAAAATTAATAAAAGATACTAAACGATACGAGTTTGTTATTAGGTATATACAAAGCATTCGAACATCTAATGGCCAAAGTCTTAGATTGATACTCCTTGTAATATATTCCAAGAAAGCTCTGAATAAAATTTAGCCTAGCTTTCTAAGGCTTCATTGAACCAATTTCCACCGAGTGAGCACAATATGCTATAAATTTAAATTCGTTTTCAGTGTGTACAAATGTTTTCCTTTGTCTATTTACAAAAAACAATTTCGTAATGCTGTATCGAATAGCGCTGCCGGGAAGGGTTGAAATAAACTGGGGTGCATCGGGCAGTTAAAATTAAAAACGTGGCAATTAAAAAGCAATTAAAAACGTACCGGGGGATCGGTATGAGGGTTGCACCACGAATTGTCAACCCTTATAATGATTCGGTACTTAGTGCTTTAGTAGTTACCATTAAGTAACTACCAAATAATCATAACCATAAAGAGGCAAATGAGCAGTAGGAGAGATTTCTAAGCCTAATTCTATATACATATAAAATCAATGTTTGTGTGTTTGTTTATTTAGGGACTCTGGAATGGTATGAAATTGAGTACCTATAAGCTTACAAAATTTGTTCACAATTTTATAAAAAATAAATTGGTACAAAAAGTAGCCACACGCGGAACAGCCAGGCATAAGTAATTATCAGCCTACATTGTATTAAGTGCTAATTACACAATACACTTGCTATTACGCGATCGATTAGTGGTATGGGTGTAGCCGCAACAATCACCTCCCAATACGCTACAACCGCTGTCGGCAACCTTTTGACAGGCAAGGGCCGCAAGGTGGCAAAATAAACTAAACGTGGGACGTACTTGTGATATTTAACCCTTGAAGCCAAATTTACCTTTTTTTTTTAGTTTAGTCTCTCCTCCTCCTTAATAACTTATATACTTATATAAACTTTAACAATTAAAAATAAAAAAATATAATATTTGAATTTGGAATCTGTCATTTTATACGATTGTTAATTGTCTTTTATTATATTGGCGACAATAAATTGTACAAGGCATTGCGATACTAAAATGGAGTGGGGTGATAAAGAGAACAGAATTACTGTGATTGCATTACACAAAGTAGATATGGAGCCAAATGCAATTTTTAAAAATCTCCATATATTTGGTAAATTTGTCAAATGTTTGTGTAGCGGGTTACTAATAGGTACAATGAGACTTCCTCTGTTTGTGACAGAAAAAGATGTTGCCGTCTACATAGGTAGTGTTTGTACGAAAAAGATGAACAAAGTAGTAAGGGAAATAATTCGTAGTCCCCCAGTCATGATAGCTCATAGAGCTCTTCCAGCTCATGACCCGTGTCGGCCACTTTTTAACTGCCGCGCGCGAGCTGCTCCCCTCCGTTAGAGGTGGGGAGTTGAGGACCGGACCCGTAGTCCTCGGCCATAATAATAGTATAACCTATTAGTCGCAATAGTCCGATTTGCCTTCTCCCATTAGTCTGGGAAAGAAGGGGGGGTCTGTCCCCCTATCGACCAAGCTCCCCAGCGAGTTCGCTTTTCATATCGATGAAGCTGCACTGACCATCTATCTCAGCATAGTTTCAATCTAAAAAAAAAAAAAAAAAAGGAAAAAAAAATCGTAGAAATCCTGTCCGAAAACAAAAGATTATCTCGGAAAATAAGTATAGCACTTAGAGCCATGTATTTTACTCTCAAACTAATATAACTTAGGACTTGCAGTCTATAAGATACGCACTGGTCATTTTTTAACTGATAAATTAAAGGTGAATGGGTGGTGAAATCGAAAAAACTACTGAAGCGGTACGCAAAGGGAGGTCACAGAAAAATTTTGTTTACGTGTGAGATTTTTTTACAATAATTAAACTACATTATAATAAACAGATCAAAGCTCTAATGAAGCTTCCCAATTAGTCAACAGAGTGCAACGTGGGCAATATCCGACTTCAGTGATGGTTTGGTGGTGTGTTAGCTATGAAGGAGTGACTAAGTCGTAGAGAGTATCAGAACACCGGCACAAGTGTATCAAGACACCATTCTTGATAAGGTAATTAATTATGTCCCTTAACATCATCTACAATAACCAAGCATGGACCTTCCAGCAAGACTCGGTGCCGGGTCAAAGTCATGGCTGGAAGCGAACGTCCCGGACATCATCAGAGCTGAAGACTGGCTGTCGTCTAGTCGCGATCTTAATTAGCTGGATTATGATTTATGGTCAGTTTTAGAGAGTACAGCCTGCTCTAAATGCCGTGACAATTGGAAGTCCCTAAACCAATCCATACGATTGGCAGTGATTAATTTCCCCGTGGAAAGAGTACGTGCTGCTATTGATAACTGGCCTCAACGTTTAAAGGGCTCTATTGCAGCCAATGGAGACGAATAAGATTTTTATATTTTTAATTGTTTCATATTTGTGTATTAAACTAACACACTGTTAAGGTAATAAAAGTTATTTTCAATTAAAAAAAAAAATTCTTTGTAACAGAACTTATAGCTTAGACTAAATATGCCATTTGCGGGCCGCAAGTAGGACGGGGGGCCGCGGATTTCCGACCGCTGCGCTACAACAGGTCTGCCAGCTGTTAGATCATGCACGCAGCAACTAGAGATCCTCATGATCTATCATCTTGAGAGCCGACGAGCCTCGTCTAGAGATAAGGCTCAACGGCTCTCAAGATGATTGCACGAATAGGTATTGATTTGGGAGATTAAGTCGTATACGAATGCCAGACATTAATATAAAAAGTATACGTTTTTAAAATCGGCAAAAATAATTGTCAAAAATCGTTCTGATTAATAGTTTTTGAGATATCGTCGTTGGAAGTAATGAGGAACGAAACATTTAAAAGCGAGCTACCATGTTGAGATGCCTCTATTATTTGAGGAGTTCCTTCAATTGCACCAGCACCCTATTTTCAGATCGTAACCGAGCAATGGGACAATACATTAAAAACACTCCGAAGAATTGAGAACCTCCTCCATTTTTGAACCCGAAATCCACGCAGACGAAGCTGCGCGCGGAAGTTATGTAAAAGTTAACAAGAAAACGACAAGGTTTAATTACTACGACACGTTCACTTCGGATCCAACCCAATCTTGGTGAAGTTTAGTTCCTTCTCTTTGACATTAATTAATGGAAATTGAAGCTTACCGACTGTAGCTCAGACCTGGAGAAAATCGGATTATGAAATGAAAGGTGGAGTGGCTCTGCCCTACAGTTTAATCACTTAAAAGTATTATATCTTATATATTGCTATCTTTTTTTTACTAACGAGGAGTTTGGGCACTGAAACTATCATTTAAGCTAATTTCATCAGTAATAATTCATTAAATCTGGTTTTTGACGTGAATACATTTTTAAATATGTAATATCCCATTTTGTGGTGGGGCAGATTGCGTGCCTCTGATTCCCAAGGCTGTGCCGGTTGTGCCGGTGCCGGTCGGCTGCAATTCATCATGGGATACTTGCTAAATTATTATTTAGCCGGGTACTCTCTAATATAGCAAGCGGTAAATAAATAATACTACTTACTAAATAAATAATAATACTACTTTAGATGTAATATGATCTCATCAGAATTGCATGATCAATCAATGCTACAGGGATTGAACTAGCCTCATATACAATGATAAATCTAGAATCATTAGTTCTGCATTCGATTGGTTTCTTAAAGTTCCATTGAAATATAATATAAACCTAAACTATAAGATGTATAAAAGGAAAACTTAATTTCATTCGCATTGCTCCCCCGAGCAAGGTTAAGGACCCCAACGACTCGTACATACGACGACGTTGACATAGGCCTACTTGTGTTCGGAGTCGATTAAGCGACTTCCAAGTATGCCAAGGCAGGTTGTGGCCTGGGGGGAGGTTTTCTTTAAGTATCACAAATATATCGGGGGGAGGGTGTTTCATTTTCCACCTTACAATTCTCTCCTCGGCCGGAATTAACGCCTGTGTACTTCGTAAGAAGCTTTTACGTCTTTTTATTCTTGCAGGGTGGATGGCGTGTCAAAAGAGAGGATGGCGGCTGTCTGTCTCTTGCTTCTTTTTTTCGTGGCAACAAGCTACGTCCCTTCTTACGTCTGGAGGAGCGATGCCGGCCAACGGGTATAGTTTATTCAGGGGAGTAGGTTTAAGGCACCCTGTAATAATGCGGCAAGTGTCATTCAGTGCAATGTCTACCTGTTTCGCGTGGGCGGATCGGTGCCACACTGGACATGCAAATTCTCCCGTGGAATAACACAAAGCAGTGCCAGTTGTACGGAGTACTTGTGGAGTGGCTCCCCATTTCGTAGACACAAGACGACGAAGCTGGCTGTTGCGGGCGAATACCTTTTGTTTTGTGTTTAGGCAGTGCGTTTTGAAGGTCAGAGATCGGTCTAATGTGATACCCAAACATTTGGGATAAAAAGATTGCGCGATTCTGACCTGTTGTGTGCGGTTCGCTTGCCTGTTGCGGAGATGGAATGCGCAGGCTTGTGTTTTAGATGGGTTAGGTTTTAAACCATTGTCATTATAATATTTGCCTAAGGTGTAAAGGGCCATGGTTAGCGTCTCCTGTACCGACTCAAATGTGTAGGATTGAGTGGTTATAGCTAGATCATCAGCGTATATAAAACGATTAGTGTTCTGTGGGCATGGTTGTTCATTTGTGTATATGTTGAATAATATGGGCGACTGAACACTACCCTGTGGGAGACCGTTTTTCTGGGAACGCCATCTGCTTTTCTTGGCATGGAGGCTAACCCGAAAGCGGCGATTACTAAGGAGCTCACGCAGGATACGAACAAGATACATATCATTAGTTAGTTCTTCGACTTTGCGGAGGAGCATCTTAATATTCACCATATCATAGGCAGCCGTAAGGTCCACAAACACCACCCCAGTTACCATTTTCGCTTCAAATCCGTCTTCTATGTGCTGTGTCAATTTGCGATGCGCATTACGACTCTATGTAATATAATTTGTGACATAGGTTCTAAATTCAAATTTTGTTGCTTTATAAAATACTAGCCTTCGCCCGCGGCTTCGCCCGCGTGGATTTCGGACTTCAAAAATGGTGTTATTATTATTATACATAATCTAATATTATACTGAAATATATATTATATTAAATATATACGTATTGTATGAAACAATAAACCGCTTTGAGAATCGAATTTGTCGCCGCGCATTTTAGGCGCTTTAGATATTCGGTTTAAGTCAATCTTATCGTGATAATAACTTTTAATCTATTCGTCCAAATTACTTAGTGTAAAAGACTAAGTTTATCTACATTCAATACGTAAAGTGACAGATGTATCAATTTTCATAAGAGTTCGATAAATATTCTAAAATGTGCATCGTTAAAAAATATCCAATTTAATTGAATGTTTGGTTCACTATTTTGGTCATAGTGACTTACACATAAAAGATAGATATATGCTGTCGCGGACTTTTATTTAGAAATATTTAAGATAAATAATCCTACAGTAATTATCTTTGTGTAACTCCAACGATTAGGGCAGCGCACGCCAATATTGCTCTCAGGAGGCTGATTTTTTTCCGACTTATTTGACAGTTATCGTTATATTATAACCAAATTATAAAAAATCCCTATAAATTTTAAATTATTATGTTATTCTGATATGAAAGCTATATTACTGTGAAGTTTCATGAAAATCAGTTCAGTAGTTTTTGTGTGAAAGAGTAACAAACACACTCACAAACTTTCGCCTTTATAATATTAGTAGGATTCTAAATTGATTTAAGTATCCTAGATCTGTATTCGTTTTTCGTAACAGTATTTAGTAAACCATAATAAATACTAGAGGATTAGACAAAGTCTTCTTACAATTACCATATACACGGAAACTTAGAAACATTCAACCGGAACGCTTAAAATATATTTTATTGTAACCAGTACGGTATATGGTAATGGGGATCATGACGAATATAAGGAAATTGCCGAGCCTAAAAATCTGTGAAGCAATCATTACCTAGCAGAGAGCTCAGAAATTTGTATCTATGGAGGGTGATCTCTGCCTCAATTAGGCGTAAATAAAATCGTGCGATAAAAATAATATGGGTAAACACATTTTATTTCGTTCAAAAATATTAAAATTCATTCAATAGTAATTAATATTACCTACTCTATTTTATCCGAATCTTCGATTAAATGGGTTTGTAAAAAACACATTCGAAATCGAATAAGCCTCGAGCGTGATGATAAATGATTTCATTAAAGGATTAGCGATGAAACGCGTTGGTCCAATAAAACAGATGTCAATCACCTCCTCAATACGATTTATTGGAACAGTAGCGATGTCTTTCGACGCATGTGATAGAAACACCTATGGTTTTTGAAACTCGAATACTTTTTGTAACATTACGAAATTCGTCTAATAATAAAAAAAAATAATAAAGATGTAAAATAAAATGCTCGGTTATGAGGCATGTGTCAGCCACAGACCTAGAGGCAATTAATTTTCACATCAATCCGCGCTATTGAAATATTGGCTTAAAAATAATATTTTTTTTGCATAAATAATAAACGTATGAATAAAATAACTGTCCTTAGGTGTTTTATTTACTAATGTAACATTTTATTACTTGAGGTACTTTATTACTAAAAGTTTTGTTCTTAGGATTCTGTACGCCTAAGGGAAACCTAAAGAGTTCTCGGTTACTCAGAATTATAAAGCTTAGGGGACGTTGGAATATAGCCCTTGGCCTAGGAGTCCGACCCGCCCTTTCCTTGTATTTTACTCAAGTGCCTTTTAAAAGGTAAGTTTCCAGTTTCTATATGAAGGCTTTCAGACTCAAAATAAGTTATTTTTAAATGAACTAGGTACTCGGTTGTCTATGTGCGTCGGTAGACTCCAGATTAATGGAGATAACGATATAGTATCTGTATTCTCGAAGAGGTAGTGTCACGCTGCATGCATGCATGTGGCCGATTTGGGCCGGCATGACCAGGAAGGTACCTCTCGCTTACACGAAACCGGCGTGCAGTGACAGTTTCTGTTTTCAACATTATTTGGTGAATAATGATATATCAAATATATAAAATTCTCGTGTCACAGTTTTCGTTGCCATACTCCTCAGAAACGGCTTGACGGATTCTCATGAAATTTTGTGAGCATATTGAGTAGGTCTGAGAATCGGCCAACATCTATTTTTCATCCCGATATTCCCACAGGATCGAAAGTTACGCGGGTGAAACCGCGGGGCGCAGCTAGTATAAATATAATAGTGATGACCTACAATATTAATACTATTTAATAAATACGTTTTATTGTATAAACATACAGTGGGGGTATGTGTTTGCTTACTCATATGCCCTCCAAAAATAAACATTACCACGAAAACTAATACCTACTTTAACAACTTTATCCCTTCAGTGATTTATCGCCTTTAAAGTTATAAGAGTAAACTTCTTTCGCGGGATTGAAGTTTTCTTTAGTAAAAGTTTAACATTAGGGATTTTTTTTAATATTTAAGACTGCAATCGAACAGTGTGATTGTTTATTTATATATATTGTTACTACCGACGCCCAACATCCGCATTATTGGATAGCTGTAGCATATATGATAGGTGATCATGAGCTCTTCCATACAAAGTAATGATACAGCTTAACGATTCAAATTGATTATAATTTAATTAACTAACAAATTAAAACAATACCAATCCTCGTGAGCCGCCACCAATGTGAACGGACCCGTTAAAGCGGTTCATTACGGACCTCCGACGCATCTGGTAATTAATAATCTGCTGGAGAAAATTGCTGGTTTATTTATTTGCATTATTGTTGTTTTGTGCAGTTTAAATATGTACCACTCAAAGTAAAAGGCCATTACGACATTTGAGTGGATTAAAACACTCAGAGATTCAAAATCAGGACAGGAGCAGTTTCTGGCGTGTCCCGGTAAAACCGTAACTTTTATGAAAGTGACAAAAATTTTACGGCGCCGTCGTGAACCGAGGTGAGCTTGTCGCTCGACTGCGCCGCTGCCGCTGTAACATTTTGTGGCGCAAATTAAATAATTACTCAGTTGGTGCGAGAAATATTTAAAAAATGCGTTATCTCTGCTTTATAATATTTGTTCTTTTTCCACTCGGACTAAAAGCTTAGAATACTTTATTTGTCCCTTGTACTTAGTACACACACATCTTTTTTTTTTCTCGCGGGGAAATGCATTTACGCACTGCTACCGGACCGAGGGTGAGGTCCGGTGGATGTGTGTGGGACTCCCGGACAAAACGAATATCCACTAAAACCCCGTGAGTGCCGCCTATACTGAGGTGCCCCGAATCTATCAGCAACAGGGCTAGTACACACACATCTTGGAGAGCAGAGCTTGAAATAGAAATAAGTTCAATCAAGAGCATACTGTTTTTTTTAATCTACCCTCTGCCTTGAGATTCTAGCTCATCATTATCAGTAAGATACTCATGGTAATATATAAAGTATAATATTTTTGTCTGACATCGATTTATTTGTGAAGAGTATGGAGAAACATAATAATTGGCACATAATAATAATATATCAAAGATGAACACAATCGAAAGAAATTGTATTCGTCTTCAAGTGGAGCTCACGCTTAATCTGTCAAAGGAATCTCATCAACTCGACGTAACAAGAGCGACCTGTCGTAATATTACATCTATTTTATTTATGTTTCTAAGAAAATTCCTCCATAAGTCTTCTTAATGAGTTACAGGTAATACAATGTTGCTATGGTTTAAGAAACACTTTGCTAAAGTAATCATTAAGAAAACAGCTAGTCATCTGACAATCATGATTGATGAGTCTATAATTTTACTATTTGGCGTTTAATATTTTAACTGTTCCCTATTTGGCCTAGAGTTAGGTTTAAAGAAACTTAAAGGAAAAAAAACGGGAGAGGCCCTGCGACTGAATGAAACAGCTAAACTTAATTTTGTAATGAGTTTAATTTAGTAAAATAGTCTGACATCTCGAATTAATTGAATTTACAATAAAATTATAACGAATAATAAATATTCGAAAACCCATATTCCTTGGATTTGTCAAATCTAATTTAGCTTTCAGCGTCTTAACTTTGAATTACCTACATCAGCGCGAGCGCAAATCGAAAGCTATTTAAATTCGTACTGACAAGTTTCAGAATTGTATGGATAATACAATATAAAGGAAATGTTTTTTTGTTTGTTTGTTTCTGTTTAATAGGCTCGAAAACTTCTGCCAGTGCAATAACACAACGAGTATTATAACACCTTTTTTCGTTATAACAAAAATACCTATATTATTAGGAAGTAACAAAGACTAACATATTTGTCTAAAAAACTCGAAGGTTGTACACATACAAGCGCAAAAGAGAGAGAGAGAGAGTAAAATATATGGTCTCTTAATAAAAAAATGAGAAATGCGGGTTGTCCTTAATTTATCTGAGATCTCAACAGATCCTGACATTGTGATAACGATATCTTTCTAACAATAAAATAATCATCAAAATTGTTTCACCCAGTCAAACGTTCTTATGATAGATAGATGCTCTCGATTTCATCTGTGTGATTATGACGATATGAATTAGCCATTATGTTGTATAATACAAAAACACTATATTCACATTCCAGTTAAGGTCAACTAATGGTCGTCACACTGAGTAGGTTATTTTTTTATGTTTGTTGTTGCAGGATTGAGAAAGCGATTATTTTCCTTTCCTAATAAGTACCGGTTTTCTTCCACAAAGAAGTTATAATACAATGATTTAAATTCTAAAAGGCAAGCCATGTTCAATTTAAGTGCATTTAAAAAGTTTTGAATAATATTTGTGCAGTAAAAGTTGTTAAATAACAATTAGCTTCATTTAAAAGCATTACTTTGTGTTAAAGTTGTCGAAGTACTTTTAGTGTAGAAATTTTATGAAGTTCGAAGTCAGGACATGCGGAGTTTTACGAATGTTTCCGGTAAAATCGTTTACAAACGTAACTTTTATGAAAGTGACAAATATTTCACAGAGCCGTCATGAAACGAGGTGAGTTTGACGCTCGACTGCGCCGCTGCCGCTGTAACATTTTGTGGAGCAAATTAAATTATCACATGACGGTTGGTGCGAGGAATATCATTTAAAAATGCGTTTTCAATTTTAAAATGTAACGCACAAAATATAAAAACGTAAAAGTTACAGCACAAGTTGATTACCTTGCAGATAGGCGAATAAAATGTAAATAAAAAATCGACTTTTTTTGGAGTAGATCCTGGGACACCTCATCCTCTTAAGGCGGCTTAGATGAGGGATTCTAATTAGGTTTAGGACATTTTAGTAGATTTGTAAGAATCGTTCTAATATAGTTGGGAGTCGCCGCGAATGGTCGGCCACCAGCCCAAGGTGTCCCAATGCTATGCTTTTTTTGCGGTGAATATATTTAAAATGTCAAATCGGCTTTAGTGTAAGTTATTTTTAATTACAAAATAAGTTAAAGTAATAATTAAACACAACACGAGGATTTACGCAGACACTGCACGAAACAGGACAGCATAGCCTTCACTTTATAATTAATTATATTTAGTTATAATAGTGGTATACAAATTTTTGTTTTTTTTTTTAATTACTGGTTGCAAGTGTGTAATGATATTTTCGTTTTTGTTTTAGAGAAATACGGTAACCCATCGTTGAGAGATTTGAAGAACAAAAGTAGCCTTCAGAGTAGAATAAGGAGTGGAAGACTGACGCTTATTAACCCCACTCAAAGACGTTACATGGCGGAGAATTATGAAATAAATGGTGTTATTCCAATGAGAGTGTCTACATCGTACTAGTGTTGTTAAAAAAGTGACATTAAAATTATTACATAGGCAGCACGATCTCCTGACTTAAGCCCCATAGAAAATAAAAATAACATATTAATAGTTCGGTGGCCCTTGCAGGAAGGACGGAGGGCATCTGCATAAACTCCACGCACATTTGATATCTTGAGCTCTATGCTAGTTTGCCCCCTAAACTATAAAATATCCCAGTGTCAAAACTCAGAAAAAGTTTAAATAAAATATAAAGATTTTTTACTAAGAGCTAGAAGGTACCAGAACCAGTTACCGAAAAGTAAATTAAATCTTCGTTTGAACTTAAATTAACTTTAAAACTCCAGCGTATTTATGCGTCGGAAACGTTATTAATGTGATAAAGGCAGATGTCTATGGACGTCGGTAGTCATGAAAATGGCTACAACTGCTCGTTTGCCCCCCTATACCATAAAAAAAGACGAATTTTTGAAATGTTGATTTTTTCGTTTGACGAAACGAACGAAAATCTCATTTCGATATTTGACTATCACTCGGAAAATAAAATGGACACTTAATAGTTTTACGTTCTACTAAAAGTAGTGCAACTTTTACATTCTGCTTTCAAGTTGAATAATGCATTAAATAAGTAATGAGTTACCCATTAGCTTTGAATAAATCATTGGGGTAATGCTATAGGTCTGGTTAGGTAAAGTTCCGCGAATGTCACCACAGAGGTCACGGGTTCCCATTCTCTCCAGGGTGCGGAGGTTTATGTATGTACTAGCTTCCGCCTGCGGCTTCGCCCGCGTGGAATTCGGACTTCAAAAATCCCTATAAATTTTAACTAATTATGTTATTCTGATATGAAAGCTATATTACTGTAAAGTTTCATGAAAATCCGTTCAGTAGTTTTTGTGTGAAAGAGTAACAAACACACAAACTTTCGCATTTATAATATTAGAAGGATAATTTGTAATTCAAAGTTCTTAAATATAACATTTCCCTTACCTTTGCTAAAAGGTAAATGCCTGAAAGTATTGAATGGTGCGGAAGTTAGGAAAACTGCAATGATCTGGCTTAGGATTGTATCATTAGAATTAAGCAGCAAATAAATCGATGGCTCAGCTGGAAATGTAATTAAATTGCACCACGTACCACCTTAAGGGAATAATAAAGTGCATATTATTACTCAAGCACCACAACAAATTAATATTTCTTAAATATTCGTCGAGAAAACGGCGAGAAATCAGGCAAATAAAATTTAGAAAATATGTAACATACTTTGTTTCGCGTTTACAATACTTTAAAACTAATTCAAAATGTATTTTGCCACTCGTAAAAATTTAAAATAGCATACAAAAGTAAAAAAATAAAAGAATCTAATATTGATTAGGTACATATGAAATACAAGAAGTTCGGTATGCCACAATTCGGCTGCTTGCATTTACAAAAAAAAACCTTTCATTGAAACCTGAATGTTCCACAAAAGGAAAAAAATGGACATGTAAAAGTCCTAGCGCTGCGCGCCCCCGCTGGGTGCCCTGTTGCTGACAGATCCCATCACGGGAAGCCTCTCGTTGCTATTTTTAATTGTGCAGCACTTCATTGTGAGTTCAACTATTCACCTGAGGCCAGCTGGAAGTCGCAACTATCATTTTTTCAGAGTAAAAAACACGACAAGATTTTAGGGATAGATTTATGTCAATTTTCTTTTAATATTTTAAAAATATTACTTATTTACCTACATTCAAATTTTGAACAAAAGTGAAGCAAAGTGGTAACGAATTATACAGGCTGTGGCGTAAAAAATGGATATACCGGAACCGGTCGATGCCCCCTCTTGTGGGCTATTCAAAAAAATATTTTTATTTTTTTTGGTTTGAATTTAAAAAAAAAGTGGGATAAATAACATTTTTTCAAAATTATGCGACTCTTACTCACAAATTTTGCTATAGTAGTCACAAATTTTGGAATTTTTGTATTTTTTTTATTATGCAGCTAATTAATTATTTCATTGATAACAATAAAGAGATTTTCTTAGATTGCATCAAAATTTAAAAAATAAAATAAAAATGATAACAATAAATCTTTGATTATTTGATTTATGTCACTTGGCAAAAAAAAATCTATGATAGTAAGCTTGCCCATTGCTTTAAAAACATGCATAGCTATTGCAGATTCTGCCGATATCTTTAAAAAATATCAATTCAAGTTCTCGTTGACCACAATTTCTTAATTGAGTAAACAAAGGAACATAATACAAAGGGTTACTTATCTAGGTTTTACGGGTTGATCCTTTGTTGAATGCGTAAGAGCAGGTAGTCCCTGTTGATAAGTCAATCAGCCCTTTAGATAACGACCTTGTTACCACAACTTATTATCGTATATCCCAATCAAGAGTTAAGGGTGGATCTTTAGATAAAGACACAGCATTTTGGGGTAAACACAAATCTTGTAAGAGGTAGTGCCACACTGCATGCTTGCATGCAGTCGAATTGGGCCGGCACGACCGGGGAGGTACCTCTCGCTTACACGAGACTGGCGTAAAGTGACAGCTGTGCTGTCGCGTTTCGCGCGGTGTGTAAGTAGCCGGTGGCCCATGGAGGTGGGAGGAGAAAGGGTGGCAGCGCATCTGTATAGCCTCTATGCGGATGTTTGTGGGCGTCGGTAGTCACGAAAATGGCTCCGGCTGCTCGTTTGCCCTCCTATACCATAAAAAAAACCTTCGACAACTGCTCGCTCGCTCCATTAAGCACGATTTCATCCCGCGCACTACTTCGAAATACCGATACGGCCTAGGGATCTTCAAGAATAGCTTATTATTGATTATTATCATAAAGGCTGACGACATATCTGTTAAACCTCTAGTGTTGCGGATGTCTGTGGGCGTTGGTGATTACTTTACATGAGGTGGCCGAACTGCTTGTTTTGTCCTATGCATTAATAAAACGAAATCCCTCCTCACAAAACGGGAGACAGTACGTGATTGCAATCGCTGATACTAGCCAAACGGTAGGTATATACGGTCATGTCTAGGGTAAGGTCAAAAAATGGTGTTTTTTATGTTACTTAGTCCGAGGTACCTAGTGCCATGCTGCCGCTGCGGCCTGGAGGCACCTTTCGCTCACACATTACGGTAAAGGCGTAAAGTGACAGCAATGCTATCGCATTTCGTGCGTATGAGTTTTCTGTGGCCTGTATGTGGGTAGAAGGAAAAGGGAGGTCAACACATTGAACTTATCATCTTTGAGGATGATTATGGGCGTCAGAGGTCATCAAAGGGCTCTTATGCCCCCTATACTACAAAATACTTTTACATTACATGAAATAACTTTAATAAAGTGGAATCAAAAGTAGACATGAGCTTAAAGGTAAATAAAACAATTATTTCATTGCTATAGGACGTTTATTATTAAACACTCAGGAAGTTATTATTACAGCAATTCAAAGAGAAAGATATTATCGATAGGTTTAGAGCATGCATTACATCTCCTACACTGTCTATTTTTCTGATAACTTACATCAACGCATATCTCAAAATAGATATTATCTCCTACCAAGGGAGATAGAATATCTATTGACAGCAGCTCTTTACAGTAGACTACGGGATGTATATCATCACTGACAGTACGAATGTATAAGTATATAGACACATATAATATGATTTTAACCTTAAACATTGACTAACACATCGAATATTGATTGTAATTAATTCACATAACAACTAGTAATACCACATCAGCACAAGTAAGTTCAAAAGTCTCTAGTCATTGGGAATGTAGATGTTTAATTTCAAATTATGCAAAAACAACAAACGAGCCTTTAATTTTATACTTGACTTTTCTTTTTGAAATAATGAGGGTGAGGAGGAGTCCTACGTCCTTATCAATTCCATTATGTTTGCTTTGTAACCAACTTCGAAAAACCCAAGTATGTCAGTTTCTTTTGGAAGTATTAATGGCCTAAAATATGCATGGAATTATTCACTCAAATCCATGTGTGTGATACTACTAGTGTTGCAAACAAATACAAAATGCCGACATAGTTGGTAGCCATGTCAAACACATACTTTGAAGCGGATAATGCAACAATAATTATTTTCCTTAAGCCTACCTTCTTAATACTATTAGGTATATGTATTATTCATTTGAAATATAAAACAAGTGACATTATTTTAAAACATTAAATTATCATAAAATTAAATTATACGGTAATACGAAATATAATAGACTCAAAATATTAATAATAGAATTATTAAAATAAAGAATGATGAGGATATCCAAAATTACTTAACACTAATTTCAGGACTTTTCACTTTACATCCGTTATTATTCCTTATCCTTGGCCTAATAACAGAATCTGTGTTATTTTACGTTTAGCAACTATGCTTTACAAATATCCAGACACAGATCATCGACGATTGAAATGTCACAAAACTTAGATTTCTTTGATTTATGGATGTCCCCTTAGACAAAATATGACCATATTACAACGTCAACAAAAATAGAGAATTACAATTTCTTAATAATACTGGTTAAGAATAAAGTGTTTTACATTCTTATATCTAACATACACAATATACTCATCTAAACAGTTAAATATACATCGAAATGTTGAACATCAAACATCGATAAGAACATACGCACAACACTTACGTTTTATTTGACATACGATAAACATCAATATAACAATGTACTACATTTTTGTATTAATTAAAAATATATACCTTGACAATAGTGTCCGAAATATAATTAAATGCACAAATGTTAAAGAAATCATGCCATTTATATTAAATACATAAATAAAACTAGAGATCGCACTATGACTTGTCATATACCGACAAACAAGCAAGTCTTAAATTCAAATAATTATAATAAATAATTAGGTACCAATATTATGATATTGCCTCCAGCATATCAGAGCGTCTGCTTCGACAAAATCCTTGACACCACTACTGGCACCTACAGGTGTATCTTCACGCCGTTCTCGATGATAACTAGTAAGTTTAACGAGTAGTTAGCCACAGCTACTTTCCTGGGTGGAAAGTAGCTACTTTTAACCTAGGTATCTTTACTTTTAAATAACTATAGTAATAATTTGATCAATATTTTTTTTGATATATTAGGGTAGAATCATAGATGGATAGTCAATAATTTTCTAGTTCTTTGCTCTCGCATTAGTTCTAATGCAAAAACCAACTGATCTAGCATGGCTTACTCAGCCCAGAGCCCTCTACTGGGATATGACCTGGTATTAGCCGAATAATTTCGATCAATGATATTAAGTTAATATTAATTTCTATCTAACATTTAAAATTTGGAAAAGCGCGTATACGTTATACGTAGGTATATTTTATGATTATCAATTTTTAATTTTCTAACCTTCGTAATTTTCCATTTTCCAATATGCCAATCACAATACATTTCCTTCGCATAGCACCTTTTTATATGGCTAAAATTTAGGTACTTATTTCTCATTAATTTTCTTTACCCAGTCTTTGCAGTTTATTGTTAAATCTTTCAGAAAATTTATAATTTTCGTACGTTTCAGTTTCTTTTAGACATCGTTTATTTATTTTTGAATAACTTTTTACATTTTTGAACAATTTATGGACTTTTTAAATTTAAACAATTAATTATTAGACTGTATCAATTTGACATCATCAATTTTAAGTCAAATTTTCTAGTGATCATTTATTTCATTAGAAAATAACTGTTCCCACCTAATTCGTAACGTACTCCATACATTTCTAATTTTAGGACGGTTCCTGACTTTTAATTCGTAATGAACGATATAGATTTACTCTAATAATGCCAAACAAGTTACAAAGCTAGTGACTACGTTTACTAGTACGCACTTTTAATTATAAAAATCTTTTACATTATCTGCTGGCTTATTTTAGAGCTTTGTTTATGTTTTTATACCTGACACTTTACGGCTTGGGTCATACTGAATATTAGGCTTTTGTAATTTGCGAAGCATCCTAAGATACAGTGCAGAGTGACGTGCATAGTTATGTAACTTCACTATCTAATCGCATGTCAATAACTTACTATGGACATCAGAGATGTTTGGTAATGTGCAAAGTTTAATCAAATAAATTTATTAGATAGTTTAATAATATTTCTTATATAGCTAAATCTCAAGCGGTTACGACTAGACGATTAATAGACACTAATACATGTATTGAAGGTATTCCTACTAAATAGTGTTAGATTTACATTCAAAGGTTATTTTATATGCATAATCTCAATCGGTTTCGGTCCGATTTAGTTAGCTTATTTATATAGGTTTTCGATTACCGATTCATATTTTCATTACTTTCTGTTTCAAGATATTGACGGAACAGTACGAGTAAGTTGTACTAATAGGTTTCAAAGCGTTAGGTAAAATTATATCAATTCAAAAAGACCTTGGTATAAATAATAATAACACGATGGTTTTATAAACCAAAAAATTATAAATACATATAAAGACGTGCTTCAAGGTTATTAAAAATATCATATAGCAGCATCAAATAAAATTTTTAGAAAACAATTGTAAACCAAATAGTTTTACAATAGATTTGTAAGTATGGTGAAAAAATAAAGTTCAATAAATTATTTTCTTAATTAGTTGGACCACAGAGGATAGGCTGTAAAGCTAGAATAACATGTTTTTATTTTTTTTCTGTTTTTTTTTTACTGAATACTTTTTATATTTTGAAGTTAAGATTTTTAAAGCATGAAATATCTGCTTGAGTAGTTTTTTACTTATAAATTCCACTTTAGATTCTCTGACAATTTTGCTCTAGGAAGTCAATGCGTTTCTTCAATTGCAGAATTGTATCCTCGAGATCTGTCTGGGACCTAGTAAGTGCATTCAGTCGACGGCTATTTTCAGAGGTTTCCATACGACGGTTACGCTTTTTCTCGAATACCTCGCGACGGATTCGATTAGTTTCGATGTCAGCGTCATCTTCAGCGTTACAAGTTTCACAATCAGTCCAAAATCGCAAATCAATTGATGGTAAATCATCGCATGAAATAAGACCATCTTGAACTTCAGGTAGTAAAAATACGTTTTCTCCAATAGTATCAATATTGTCTCCATTGTCACATAAAACTCTCGCTAAGTTGGTTTTCCTAATCTGTCGTAATTGATTTGGTTTGAATGATGTTGGACTTTCATACCAAAAGCGGTCACCATTTCTCAAGCGCTTAAATTGCTCGATAAGTATACACCTAAATAGTGGCCCGATCTTTCCTCCCTCTACTTGATCTTCTAGAATACCTCCAACCCAAACGTCAATGTTATGTACTGATCCATAAAGTTCTTGCAGTTTATCTCTTACTGTTTTGTCAGATATTTCATTAGACAAGTCTTCAAAGGTATTCACTTCACTCATATTGCAGACTTGTCTCCATTTAGTGTATGGTGGGATAGCATGATCACGACTCCGTTGTATGTTAATAGCAGCAAGATCAAGAGCAACTGCATGAACTGCGTAAAATAATTTTTCAGTAAGTTCGGAATTTAAATTTTGGGTAGACGTCTTTAACTTTGCTGGAGTTGTAAACATTCCTCTGATTAAAGGGTCCACACCGCCTTCATCTACTAATCTCCAGGGAGCGAAAAATGCATTTCTCAGTAGCAAATGTCCTTGAGGTATTTCTTCAAAGTTTTCGTCATAACGGTGAAGAATAGGGTTGATTAGAGAATGACCAAATCGTAATGCAGCTGTGGCAAAAACATTAGAAACAGATGGATTAATGTTGGGATCGTATTCTTTGTAGGTTCCTAATTGCTCATAGCCTTCTGGACCGAGAATGAGAGGAAGCCAGTGTTGATAAGTAATTACCTGCATTTCTGCTCCAACAATTTTCCTTGCTTCTTGATATACCTTATCACCATCCCAGAACGGATTCAATGCTTTTAACTGTGTGGCAATCCTATTATGTTCACGCATCCATATCGTGTGCATAGCTGCTAATCCGATTTGTTCATTAGCTCTTATGTCTCCGGCGACGAAGCAGGCTCTAGTGCTTTCTTGTAGATTAAGTCTGCAATCCATTCCATTAAGGCCACTTGTAGGTAGAAGAGGCTTTCGTCCAGGAAATACAGCTCCAACTCGTAGTGTTCCATTGCTGTTGGTCAAATCACGTAAGTCTTCTGCAACTTCTTTTTCAAATCCATAAACTTGCGAGGCATCAATATATGAAGTGAGTTGATTAACTTGTTCTCGAGGTTGAACTTTGCCAAAAAGAGTTGACGTCATACCAGAGCCGCATACAGAACTTGTACGAATAAAATCAATGCAACGACGGTTAGTAACTCTTGGATCATTTTCAGGTACATCAATAGGAAAACATGGCGCCGCATAATCACAGGTCTTTTTGCAATCCACACCATCCCAAGTTTGTGAACTTACAGATGGAAGTGCGTGGTCCAAGTCGTGGTCTAGCCATTGTCCCCATTGCATTGTCATATGTGTTATTTGAACATCTTCTGATATCTCAGTCGTTGTTATAATAGTAGTTGATACCAGTCTAGCACTTGGAAGAGCAAATCCATTATACCTTATACCTTTGTTCCACCCGGAAGGTTCACTGAATCCGTTTTCGTATATAGGAAAGAGAATTCTCCGAAAACCAGTTAGTGATGCTCCCCAGGTAGGGTGATCAAAATTGTTACAACTACCGTCGATACTTCGATATTTACCATGATAACACATATCCGAACAGTCTTTAGACTCCCTATGAGCTACGCATCCTGATAATCGGGCTATGACTTCCAAATGTTGGGGTGACAAAATATTTTCGTAGTTAAAAGGCTCAACAGATGTAACTTTTTTGCCCGTCTGTAGAAAACCTTTAACTTTATCTAATGCTCTCTCATATATTTCAGCAGCTCTGGCTACTTCTCTAGCTGGAGCATTAGGAAATCTAGTAATTCTGTAAAGGTCAGTAATACTTGTTGCTGAAGATTGATTATTATTGAAAAGTTGTTCCATAGTTCTAGCAATAGCTTGATCAATGTCTCGCGTAGCCTCTGTCAAAGCTATGTTTACATATTCATCGCCGGGTAGAATACGGTCTTTGACTGTTAAAAATGCTGAAGCTGTATCACGACCAAATTCATTGAAAACTGAACATTCATAATTTCCGGCATCAGTTAAGGTAACATTATTTATTATTAAACTTCCTATTACCGTAATACTTAATCTTCTGCCTGGTGTAATTCGATTACCATCCTTTCTCCATTCAATAGATGCAGATTCATCACTCTCAAATTCACAGGGCAATAAAATTTGAGTTTCCTTGAATGCATCGGTGTCTTCTGGTTTTACAACTATTTTTGGAGGACCTATAATGAGTTGTTGAACTTTAAGGACAGCTGATATTTCTGTTAACCCCTCTGAGTTTTCAGCTCTGCAGTGATACAGACCATCATCTTCTTCAGATACTTCAATAATGGTTAAATTCTGGTTTTCGTCTCTTAAAATTATGTTTTCGCTTGGAGGTAAGACCATCGTATTCCTATACCAAGTTATAATAGGCTTAGGTACTCCCCTTGCCTTACATACAAATTTTGCTGTGTCACCTACGGTTATGGTTTGATCTTGCGGCACGGTTAAAAATGCAGGAGCAACTGAAACCAAAATAAGTAAAAAAAATAATTTCACATAAGTTTATTGATATAATGTCATTATGACGATTATAAGTTTTATTTACCCATCACTTCCAAAGCCACTGTTGCAGAAATTTTTCCATTGATGTTTTCAGCTTGGCACGTGTATGTCCCAGCGTCTTCATTTTGAACATTTTCAATGAATAAAGAGCCGTTATGAGACATGGACACTTTGTCTGTCAATACAATTCTCTCTCCATTAAAGTACCAGGAAATGTGAGGAGTTGGGTTGCCTTTAGCGACACAATCAAAATGTGTCTGAGGTTCTTCTATTTTAACGATTTGTTTTCTTGGCAATATAGTGAATATAGGATAACCTAAAATAAAAATTGAGTTATTTTTTTTTATCATAAGTTTATAGAGTGCATATGTAAGTTTTTAGTACGAAATCTAACTACCATTTTCATCCGGTTTACTATGCACCATCATTCTTGCCGGTTTTGAACGGGCCTCACCAGCTGGATTTTTGGCAGTGCATTCAAATACTCCGATATCATTTTCATCAGCCTCATGGACCATAAGGGATCCGTTGTTTAAAACCTCGTATCTCGAGGAATCTGAGGGTAGGACGGTTGAGTCTCGGTACCAGATTATTTCGGGTTCTGGTTCCCCACTAGCAGCGCATGTGAATAAAGCGTTGTCTCCAAAATTTATCACTACATCGTTCGGGTCAGTCATAATCTCCGGATGTTCTAAAATCATACACATGCGTTAATTTCAAAATATTTTTTCTTTGCATAACAAAAATTCTATTAAATATTTTTTACTTATAAGAAAACTGGATATCGATCAAATCTAACTAGGAAAAGATTAGGAGGATTGTGAGTATATTTGGGGCCATTAGTTATCATTAAAAAGGTTTCATTGTTCCCTTGGCTCCGAATTATAGAAAAAGATACTTGAAATAAAAGGTGGTATTCGGCCAGCAGCACTCTTACCTAACTACAGCAATTGGCATAAACTGAAAATAATATAAAATATCTTACTGCAATTGAGATCATTTTCTTTCATTGCTGCCAATGAAGCGCCAGTAGCTGAGGCAGGCTCGTAGCAAGTCGCAGCGATATTCATATCTTTATGTTCCGACAGCATGCGCACGAACCACAGCATAGAACAATCGCAAATGAGGGCATTACTGTCCAGTCGCAACTTGTGCAACCTAGGGTTACCCCTGAATGATCCTGGTGGTACTGTGTTCAGATTGTTATTATGCAAATACCTGCAACATAAGAAGCTTTTAATCAAGCTAACGTCAACTATAAATCAAGGTCAAAAATCGTTGAACAGATATAGAATTACAAGAGCGCTTTCTTTTTCTTTGAATTGAGAGAGAGAGAGAGAAGAGTTTTGAATACAAAATTCACCGGCTAATTTTAAATCCAAAATATATTTTGAACATTATAAATAAAACTTATATTATAAATGCGAAACTTTGTATGTTTGTTTGCATGATAGGTTTCGATCGATCGATTCGATCCGATACATATATATTAAATCGATTTCATGATAGACAGGTCTTTTGTATATAGTATATGTATATATACGTATGTCTATATAGAGGCCTATGTCTAACAGTGGACGATGATGATATCTTTTTATACGATATGATGGTACTTACAGTCTTTCCAACCTTGGCAGATTGGAAAAAGTTTCGGGCTCAATCAGGTGTATTTCATTGACATGCAGGTATCTGAAATAAAGAAAATTGTTAACACCGACGACAAATTAAAAGAAAACCTCTGTAGTTAAATACATTTTAAAATATAGTATTTATATTAATAGCACACTACTGAATTGTAGTCCTCACTATCACTATCTAATTGATAGTCAAATAATCAAGTCGTACAATAGTGTAGCATATGATGACAACTTACAGCTGCTCGAGATGTGCCATGCCCTGGAAGACATCCGAATCGATGTGCTGGATGCGGTTCCTGTACAGGAACAGATACTTGAGCTTTCGTAGGCCATAGAAGGAGCCTGAGCGGAGTTCCCTCAGCTTGTTGTCGTTGAGAAGCAGCGAGCGAAGGCGGTGGAGGTGGCTGAAGACATCTGGAGCTATGTCATAGATCCGGTTGAAGCGGAGATCCCTATAACAATGTGTGTTTGTTAATAACTAGTTACCCGACAGACGCTTAAAAGTGAAATACAGTTATATTATACTGGTTTCAGCTAAAGTTCAATCCACGTAGTTACTTGAAAAATATTAAGTCGATACGGAATTGCCATACATGGAGGTTGCAATGAATCGAATAATATCAGTTCCACGTGCTTCCACACGCTTCGAATGAAACGGGACAGCATAGCTTTCGCTCGCGACGGTACTCATCATGTCGTATAGTAAAATAAATAGTAATGTATTATTTTTTGAACCAGACATTAATTTGTAAATAAAACAATAGTCTTTAGTTATTGAAAATAAAGTTGACAATACAGTTGGTAGGTATACATTATTTCAACATTCCATAAAGAGTTCAGATATCCATTTAAGTATTCAATAGCTTGTGTGCGCTGAGCAGACAGACGGGAAACATTAATTACTTTACACTACACTGCGTCGGTAAAGAAAGTAAAGCAAGGTGGTCGCGAGCGATGAGGGGTCGTAGCGCTGTCCTTGAACTTCAGACAAGAGACTTTTACATACACGTACATCTTCACGAGATGTCACTAATGGGGAGGGAGATGAGAGGTTGTTATGGTGGGAAATTGATGTCTCTTTACGTTACTGCGGCATTCAATAACTTTAGATAGTTTTTATGTACGTATGTTAGTTTGTATGTAATATTATGTATGTATAAAATATTTTTTCTAAACGTATACCTATATACGTGATATACCCTGAACACGTTGGTCGATATAAATGTATAAGATGTCGTTGGGTGCGTCTTGATAACGCTAGTGATACTGAGTACATTAAAATACATATACAAGGTTGATACAAGCGAGAGGCAGTAAATGAAACCACATATTTAGTGTATTATTTTCAGGCTACACAACGAAAATCAGATCAATCGTAGCAATAGCTTCGCCACAGAATTTTTTTAATGTTTCTTCTCACTACGTACACGCTGTATCGCAGCTGATCGCTGACTAGGACCGGCCGGGGTCATTCACCCCGTACGAAGTTGCCATTCGCTGTAGGAGCCGGTATAAAGTTTGTATATGTTTTTTCGCTATTTAACTTGTTTGTATACTTATCGTAAACTTTTTTTAATAGTTTCAGATTAATTTAATGCCACTCGCTTGTATCAACCTTGTATATATATATTATTCACTAGAATTTTATCTTTTCAAAATTAATATTATAAATAACATCAGAAGTAGTTTATGTCCTTAATTGGCAAGCTCATAGTACAATAATAAATCTTAATGAACGTACGTACATACGTTCGTCATTATTAAAGTAGTCTACCAAAATTACATGGAAGCCTTTTATTTGAAGTGAGTTGTACACATGTATATTTTCATGAACAGGCGTAGACTACACAGTCAATGTACTAACGATCTCTATAAAAAGTCTTTTAAAAAAACATTTTTATTAACAAAGTTTTAATAAAATTGCGTCTAGAAACAGAGTTCTCAACCAGACAAATTGAACAAACACAAGCACGATCAGGTAACTATGGTTGACTTAGTGTTCCGACGGCACCTTCTCGGCATTATTAGACGCGTATGACTACATTATGATAGACCATTCATCATGGGGTTCCAACATTTTACTAAGATCGCATGGCTACATTCCAACTCCATAATTAGACCGTGATCTTTGCGGAATATCCTTGTAAAAATAAACCAAACAAACCAATACACAATTAAGATTGCGGATTTTTCGTAATAGATTTCTATATCTACCCTCTGTCACACTCCCGATATAGGCGGCCCAAGCACTTACTGCTTGACGAGGACGACCAGATAGCAATAGCAGTAGCTAAGTCCATCTTGTTACACAAACAGAAACACACCCAGTCACGCAACCGCAGTAAAAGGCCATAAGGGCCCCAAACTAACGTATAGCAGGTTTTAGTCGGTAGTAGCTATCGCTTCACGACCTGAGCCCGACACACCCTTCGGGCCCCCGGGGTCCGTTGGATGGTGCGTAAATGCATTTCGCCTGCTAGCACTAATATATAATATCCTACACCGCCCCGAACCGGTCGGGGCGTAGACATCTCACATTATTATTTACACAGAAATTGAAAAATGACTGACAGAATGACAAACTCACACACCGCTTGCGGAACCGTACCCGGGTTCAAATCCGTAAGACGAGAGTATTTATTTATTTATTTATATAGGATCGCCAACAAGGCAAAGCAGTATAGTTTATAGAGTCACAAACTACGCGATTTTAGAGAACTCTAATAATAAAAACTATCCAGATTACGGCTGATTTTGCCAACTCCCGCGCGAATCAAACCCCCTCCCCCGAGGGGGGGAGGAGGCCGGATTCCTCCTGACAGCCCAACATGCTATGAGTTCATTTGTTATAAAGCCGGTCCGACCAATTTCGGCACCGCGCGCGAGCCACCCATCCGGTAATGGTGGAGAGGGAGGAGCCGTCCCCTCCCTTGGTCCTAAAAATAGCGTAAATAGGTTACGTTCCCCAAATTATCCGGTGCATCTTCTTCCCATCTGCGGGAAAAGAGGGGGGTCTGTCCCTCTATCGCAATCCCCAAACCAGAAGACAGAAAAGATGACCAGTGAAATGGTAGTGTTTCACCATGCTACCGACTTGTAAGAGGTCCCTCCGAAAAAAAAAAAAGCTCTGTCACCATCAGGATATTAATTTTAGCTCTATGTTATAATGATTTTACAAATTCATGAAAAATTACAGTTTATCAGTGGCTTGATAGTGTAGTAATAAAATAAACAAACTCTTCAGCTTTAAAATTTTAAGTATAAATATAGATAAATTTGCGATAGCGGATATTCTCAGGGCATGGTAACATTCACATTGTATCTGGAATGTGAACTGAATAGCACGCTGCACGAGTGCTGAAGCGTGGCGCCATATCTGCCGCTCCTGTGTATAATACGTGGACCTTCACATCTATTCATGACATACTGTTGTACTCGCTAATATATCGACAAGTCACGGCCAAAACAAGGTTTCTGTAATAGTTTTACGTGTAATGCTTGCTACCTCAATAATAAGACACTACAATATAGTCAATAGTCATATATACTACATAGTGTCTTGTTATTCAGTTTATTGTTATTTGTAAGTTACTTTATTTTTTATGTTGTTAGTTTCGTCCTATGGATCAAAGGTGATAATTAAAAATAATTATATAGATAATTGAAATGCAATAATGAAAAAAATTAAAAATGTAAAATACATAAAATTAGACTGTGTATATTGTAGATACCTATTAATTATGAATTGTTTTTAAATGATATTTGCACGCCTAAGCGGCAGAATATGTTGGAAACGATACAAGTATTAAATGTTAATCTATATTTGTACTTTTATTCCGGCAAATATTTTTTTTACTTGCCGGAATATAGGCTTTCTTTCTTTCTAACTTGCATAATATTTTCGTTTGACGTGTATACGTAAAAAATATATAAATATAATACGAATATAGGTACATAATATTATAATCTCAATATTAAATGTCATTAATTCAAATCCAATCATTATTATTCTTCGCAAGTATTTATGCCTAAAATTAACATTAAGGCGTACATTGAGCTAAAGTGCTGTCTCTTTGTTTATTGCATGATCCCAGTGCACAAAGATGCAATCTTCGAATTTTATCCATTCATTATTTAGTGCCTTTACCTAGAATTACTAAGTAAAGTTAGTAAATTGGTTCTCTGCTTAACGAATGAAATTTCGTTTGTGGTATTAATTTTGTTATCACGTCGTATCATACATAGCACAATCAGGTGAAGTATTTCTCGAACTAACTCTGCCGTAAAATGATGGTTTTGTATAAGTCTGACTGGCACACTTTGAGGACGAAGTGATGGCAATACATTTATTTAATGAGAAATTCTAGCCAATAGTTATGTGGATGTTTGGAATAAAGTAGAAATAACCATAATATGCTACATAATTATTAAATTATTTATGTATCAAAAATAATTTTCGGTTCTGTTACACGCATTGTTTCGAGCTCACATTCATACTGTGAAATTGTAAACGAGCAGTTTATTATAAACATGTTCAAATTTTTCACTTTATACTATACTATTTTTGAGTAGTGGTTTCACGAGCATAATTTTTGATTACTTTTTGTCCTGCTATTTATTTATATTAGTAGAAATACATATATTTACTTTAGTAGAAATACTTTTATACTAGGACATATAGGTATTATCTTCGTTTTTATCTAAGTATTTTGAAGTTTTATTACTAAGAAAATTTAATATTTTACCCTTGTTGACATTTCTTTACATTATACAAATCTAACTCTGACTGAACTTAATATAAAATGAGATTAAACTTAGGTATAACAAAGAGAAAATATTACAATACTATTATAAAAAATAAAAAAATAATATTTCCAAACAATTTTTATTTCATTATTAGCTTGATTTATTTAAGAATATTCAAATTTAAAATAAACATTGACTGAGAGACTCGACATATTACTGAAAACAGGATTTTCTAAAAGTATAGGTACCCATACGGGTCACGTGTACACATATGATGATGATGTCGCGAGCGCATGGGGTATAGGAAAGCTCGTTCTCTGCCGTACATTTTCAACATTATCTCCCGATATTTAGATGGATCGAATCTTAGGCGGATGGAATATCGGGGATAAGTCATCAATGCCATCAATGATATCATATTATTTTTAATACGTCTTTCCTAATTTATCTCCTATACTTAGGGTCATCCCAGAAACATTTTAATTTTAGGTATACAAACAAATAAAGATAAAATTGTATACAATTTGCTGATAGGTTTCGCTCACTCTACGTGCGAACGTTCAAATTGACAAACAATAAATGTTCCTTTGATGTTTAAATTTATCTGCTGCTAATATATTTCCTGCTCTGAATTAGATCGCAAAATCGATTATATTTTCAACAACTATAATTTGGGTGAGTGCTTATTACCAAACGGGCATTAGTATTTACTATACGTTATCCAGTATGCTGCGGCCTACAACTGCTTCTCTTTCTGCCTCTCTACTTATTCTTGCTATCTCTTAGAAGAGTTTCTGGGCACATGCGTGTTTGCGTACGTACGTGCATGCCAGCACTCGCTTTTATACCTTCGCGTCGGAGAACGCGTGCTTTAAATTGAACACGTGTTTGGAAGTTTGCTGCGCAAACTCGTGCGGTCAGAGGACGCGTGCTTTAAATTGAACACGTGTTTGGAAGTTTGCTGAGCAAACTCGTGCGGTCAGAGGACGCGTGCTTTAAATTGAACACGTGTTTGGAAGGTTGATGAGCAAACTCGTGCGGCCAAGGACGCGTGCCTTAAATTTAACGCGTGTTTGGAAGTTTGCTGAGCGAACTCGTGCGGTCAGAGGACGCGTGCTTTAAATTGAACACGTGTTTGGAAGGTTGATGAGCAAACTCGTGCGGCCAAGGACGCGTGCCTTAAATTTAACGCGTGTTTGGAAGTTTGCTGAGCGAACTCGTGCGGTCAGAGGACGCATGCTTTAAATTGAACAGGTGTTTGGAAGTTTGCTCAGCAAACTCGTGCGGTCAGAGAACGCGTGCCTTAAACTGAACATGACCTTATATTGTGCGAGTCTTGAAGCATCACTTGTTTGTATCGGGTAATTGAGACTCGAAAGATGGGAGTAAAGTGTCTGCTAAAAAATATGCAGATGTTTTAGGCACCGCTTTAAGTTTAGTTTAGTTTTCACCTGATTTGTTTCTCTCATAATGCAGTAGTCTATCGTCAGGTCTAACTCAGCAACGGCAGCACGGCGTCGATCGCCAATTGGCGTTTTTCCATTAGCCGGCAACGGCACGGCACCGGCAACGGCACGGCGACGGCGACGGCGCCGTGGAAGCAAAAATGTATGAACATGTATGGCACGCTTTTCCACTTACCGGCACCGGCGCCGGCACGGCATTGAGTCCTGCCGGCGCCGTCGCCGTCGCCGTGGAACCAAGCTTCCCACCCGGTGCCGGCCCGGCAAAACTGCATGTGTATTGTATATGTATTGCACCGTGTGCGTGTGTGAGTACGCGGGCCGGGCATGAGGACGCGGGGCGGGTAGGAGGACGCGGGGCGGGGGAGAGTCGTGAGTCGAGACTCGAGACTCGTATTTAGAGATGGGTTAATGACAATAAATTTTGGATTAGGTAATATCAATATATTAGTTACAATATCATTTGACTATGATATTTTTCTGATTTGATAAATAGATTTATACTAATATTTTGAGTTTAGGTATTTGACTGATATTGACCATTTTCATACTTTATTTCATATCATAATATTTTAGAAACATTACAATACTCCAATACTCGCCGGGCGTAAACCGTCACCGGCAACGGCGCAGTGGAAAAACGAAACCACGGTGCCGTCGCCGTGCCGTCGCCGTGCCGGTGCCGTGCCGTTGCCGGGCCGGTGCCGGGCCGGCTAATGGAAAAACGCACATTCTTTTACTGAATAAGTGGGTGCAAAACAAAGCACAGTCTCTTTGATTGTACAAATTCTGATCTCACTTTAGAATACTGCTGGACAAATTTTTTGTACTGATATAGAAAGTGCGGACGGATCTAGTTGGCTTATTTAGATCTCCCACAATCAACTATCACTTTTTCTTTGATTTAAGTGATGATGAGGTAATCTATAATGATCTAGAAGTTGTAATTTTTTTGTTATAGGGGGCAAACGAGCAGGTGCTTCATGACTACCGCTGGCCATAGACATCATCAAAATTAGGTGTCTTGCAGACTCGTTGCCGGTCTTTGAGAAAGAGGAATGCTCTTTTCTTGTAGATCCCTAAGCCGTATCGGATCGGAAATATCGAGGGAGGCAGCTGGTTCCATAGTACTGTTGTACGTGGTAAAAAATGGCGTTTATACCGCACTACATTTAGGAATATCGAGTTGTTTAATGAAATGTTTGATTAAACTCGCCGACTCAGTGGCATTTCGTTGCGAGTACAGTCGCTTCAGGATTTCATTGCATATGTACCGATTATAAGAGAGTTCTCATCTCATACAATCCGCGAAATATGGTGCAATTAACTAGATGTGCTGATGAAATGCGATGTGTTGGTGAAGTGAACTTCATTGACACAGGTGTTGATACTTTATAGTAGTAAAATTGTTGCTGTCCTGACATTTTTACAAATGAAAATGTATTTAAAGTTACTCTTGGTGTCGATGTCTACATCCGTTTTGAGACCGAAATTGCTTTGGGTTCAAAAATAATTCATCACAGTTCATAAAACTTGTGTGAAAATAATTATAAGAATCACACCGAAATTATCGTAATTTAATTGATTTTTTTGAATTTCGTAAAAATTTTAGAACAATTTAGGGATTAAAAATAATAATGCTTTAACACTTGTTTATTTGTTGTACTTAGGTTTGCTTTAATATTCTTATTATTTATTTTATCTCGTACGTTACTAAAGTGATTTAAATTGTATTTTTGTCTGTTGAGACGGATAATGCAACTATTATGTGGCTTTGAGCAAGTCCTTTTACTAATTAATAAATAAATACTACCTTATGTCTGACTTACAAAATGGGTTACGAAACCATTGTGTTATAACACAGTTATTCAAAGTATAAATAAATGGTAATGTAAACAAGAGTTGCTGGAAGGAAAATATATGAAAACGTTAGATAGGAATAATAAACAGAGTTATAATTATAGCGAGCCAACACCGGTCGGGAACTACGTAAGTGTTTGCAAATCTACACGAGTATTTAAAAAAGTTGGAAGCTCTTAGGATTAGTTAGCTATACTCTTAGACCCCTTTATTATTAAACATATATTAACTTTACCAAGCAATAAATAAGAAGCTAGTATTAGACTGACATCTATCAAATTCCAGATTAATAAACACATAAAAAGTATGCTATGTATACTTATTACTAGGGTAAATTTAATCTATTTTTATTATTAAGGGGGTATAGACAACAACGTTTGTTTTACAACTATCGATATACCGCAACGCGGTTTTTAGGGTTCCGTATCTCAAAGAGAAAAACGGAACCCTTATAGGATCGCTTTGTTATCCGTCTGTCTGTACGTCTGTCAAGACCTTTTTCTCTAAAACGCATAAAGGGATTTAGCTGAAATTTTTGTCAAATACGGAGGTCAGTTACGTCTTGATGCCTTGATACAAGACAAAATACGTTATCATACAAAATTTGTGCATAATTGACTATAACTTTTTATTGCGTTAACTTAGAAGTGTGATTTTTGTCAACTTAAACGGCAGGCGTAAAGTTACAATAATTGAAAACCATGCATTACGTTTCGATTGTTTTTCCCATTCATACGGAACCCTCGGTGTGCGAGTCGGACTCACACTTGGCCGATTTTTAATAATTTTTTAAGTTTATATTACGTTTTTGTAAGTCAATGGTCTAAGGCGAAAGCACTGACTCAATCCCACTCTATCAAAGTTAGTAAGAGTTTTTATCATTCAAGCGGACCATTCGATTAATATATGGTTCTTAAAAAGTACATAATGATAGCATGTTATTTCCTTAAATGATTGAGAAAATTAATAACCTCAAAAAAATATCATAGAATTTATGTACGTATACCTACTGGTTACTGAGAGCAATTGCTACACTAATAATAATATGGAAGGTGCACGTTTATGCAGGTACATATATTGCAGTCAGAAAAGTAAACGTCAAAGTCTGGTAAAGTCACCTAAGAAAAAAAATTAAAAAGTTTTGTGCAGAACATGGATAAACCTTTATTGATTCCTACTGCTCGTCAAACTACCCGTTTACAATGTAGTCAATCTTGTTCGACTCGACAAAAGAAGAGAAAGTTTAAGTGGAAGTTCAGTTTTCAGAGTTCACTGAAATAAATTATAATTTAAGTTAACCGGAGTATAAGGCCATGGAGGTGGGAGGAGAAAGGAAGGCAGCGCATCTGTATAGCCTCTATGCGGATGTTTGTGGGCGTCGGTAGTATTGAAAATGGCTCCGGCTGCTCGTTTGCCCTCCTATATCATAAAAAAAGGACGGGTAAATATTGCCTTAGAGATTGTAGACAACTTTTCATCTGTTCATTATCAACATTTGATCTCGGTATTACATAGAGACTTGCTCTAGAACGCAATTTGCTATGTGTAGTTGTATGTTAAAATTTCAAATATGTGTTATTGTGAAAAATAGTGAGACTAAATTGAATTCAAAAGGAAGGGTTGATAAATTTGGCGTCTACATTAGTTACTCATAACTTTTTATAGAACCTTCGTGGGTATTTTTTAATTAGATATTTTTCAAGTATCTTATGGCACTTTTGAATACCAATATTGTATTATTAAAATAATTTATTACACTAGCAGAGTCGTGCGGTTTATATGTTATGCCCGCATAACCCGCGGACTCCATACTGTAATATTATATAACCTTTAGCCTTTCTCGGTAAAGGGAATACCTAACACTGAAAGGTTGAAAGATTTTTATCATTTCGGTCCAGGAGAGATGAGGAGATTAGCCCGTCAACCAAATAAACAAATTCCTCCGCTTCATAATATTAGTACAGATGTGTTCGTGTGAAAGAAATATGTTATGATTATTTATTAGTGCTTTGGCAGTTTTTCTATAGTTTCTTACTAAATTATTAGTTAGTACTTCTCTCTTATAGGACAACGTTGTGTTTAATAGTGTAAGCAACTGAAGCCAGAGGCATTTGGTTAAATGACATGATTTCCTACAAGGTTGCGTATTAGACAGATTTTAAACATTAGATATGTTTAATTACGATATGTTTTAATTAATTAAGTTATGTGATAAATCCGGGTCGTGTTCTTTGTCTTGTATGCATTTATATACTTCCATATATTTTTACAATAATATTTAACAAATTAAAACAAATTAAATCCAACTACCGAACATTAAAAAACTGTTTTAATTACAATATAGTAGTAGTAAAACAAATAAACAACTATTCTGCAACCCCACGCAGTCTCAAAGCTTTAACACAGGGACATGTTAGCTCAACCGTACCCTTTGCTCGTTTGTAAATAATAATATACTTGTGAATAAAATATGAGCAACCCTGTAAATGTTAGTGATAAAACGAGCACATAAAGTCTAGATGGTTTAATTAAAGTGTGAATTTGGGCAACTGCCTTCAACCTGTAATCACTGTATGGTGTCAAAGTGCCTTGTTTGCGAACACTTCTGTCGAAATTACCCTTGTAACGATCGGAGCATCAGCTTTTACACGAAACAAATTTTATTGGTGCTTTTAAATTTAAACGTTTCCCAATTCCACCGACTCTAGTATTTACGACAAATAATTTATTATCTGTGATAAGTTATTACATAAAAGTCAAAATAAAATTACTCATAATATAGATTATATTATAACGGTTTTTTTTTAATTTTTCCATCTTCAACTCACGATTTGTCGATAATATGTTTAATATTAAGTAGCTAGACTAAACATTTAAGTGTGAAAAAAAACATATTCACTCATTTTATATTAAGACTTATTACAAAATACTAGATTTTACCAATATATTAAGAGCTTGGTCTTTCCTCAAAGGTCGGCAACGCATGTTACACTTCTGGTGTTACGGATGTCTGTGGGCGTTGGTGATCACTTTACATTAGGTGACCCAACTGCGCGTTTGTCTCCTATGCTATAAAAAATATTTATGATATAATTAAATTAATTTATGAACTGTCTTATTAAACTTTATTATTTTACTGTAATTTAATTAATTTCATTCTAATTCCTGTCCCACTATCATATACGTTGTACTTCTCCTGTGCTGGTGAACTATTTGTGCATTGCGTGACTCAGTATGAGTGGTAATTCACTGTCTTGTGCCGCGAGTCCCACACACCATCGTACTCTATCAATATCATAAAAATTGGGGTGTTAATTGGACCGAAAAAGAGTGTATACATTTATTATATGAGTTATGAGAAACCCGACATCTGTGGGGTTTGTATTTGAGAGTGCGTGTGTGGCATTTAGTTGCTAGGGTCTGTTAATTTGGCTTTATAAAACATTGTGATTTTGATTACTTTTTCACTTCCCGCATCTCAAGACCAATACAATAGAGGATTCTTTTCCTAGGTAGCTATGACGGAATTTATTACCAATAATATTAAAAAATAATGTTTTTATTATAATGGCTTTTCCGCTCATATAATACCTACAAATAAACATTCATGCGCATTTATCTCATTACACATAAGTATTAGATTGTGATTTAGGTAAATTTTATTTAGTGCGTTAATAAGAATATGACAACTTTGATCCCAGTTTAATTGGTTTTTCAGCAAGCACTACGTTTAGGTATTAAATCTATTATAAACATGAAAAAATTGATTGTTAGTTATGAATAGGCTCCGAAATTACTGGACCGATCTGAAAAATTCTTTTACCTCTAGAAGTCGGCATTATCACTTATGGTTATAGGCTGCTTTTTATTATATTTTGTATATGAATTTCTATTGTTTCACACACACGAATGCATTATCTGTGTATATGAGTATTTGTATGTATGTCCTTTCTAGAATCATAAACTATGCATTTGAGAATGTGATGTTCTATAATAAAGTTGTTCTTAATGCGCTCACGAAGGTTTCTAAGTTATTACGAATAATTTTCGAAAGATGTCGCCTCTGTCAGTGTAATGAATTTTATATACTGCTGTGATAGTTCATGCTGATTTACCTGTTGGTGGCGTAGCATCGCAGGCAAAGTACAGCTAGTAACTAAATAAACTGCTGTTTGGTAAATAAAATCCGTTATTGTATTATAAGTATTACACTAAAAGGCTCTTAACGAATATTCATTAATATGAGTTGTATTATAATGTAGACAAATCTCCGCTCCTTAATAAATATATTCCTTCACTGTTCTTTCCGTCAAACTTTGGAATTCCTTGCCGCCTGAGATTCGTCATTGCAACAAACTTGAACTTTTAAAAAAAAGAGTGAAACAGCATTATTTAAATCTTATGTAAATCTATGTTTCGTTTATAACTTAATAATATCATTTATCTAATATATAAAATTCTCGTGTCACAGTTTTCGTTGCCATACTCCTCCGAAACGGCTTGACCGATTCTCATGAAATTTTGTGAGCATATTGAGCAGGTCTGAGAATCGGCCAACATCTATTTTTCATCCCGATATTCCCATGGGATCGAAAGTTACGCGGGTGAAACCGCGGGGCGCAGCTAGTAGTTTTATATTATTTACGTATGTTTATATATTAGTACTTACATAAATGTATATATTAGTTTATTTTATATATTTATGTATGTATGTATATGATATTTATTGTATGTATGCATATATGAATAATAAATTATATGTTACTTTGTTAGTAATAAGTTATTTTTTATGTACACCCAAATATGGCCTAAACTTTATAAACGTTTTCGTTTATCAGGTCTGCTGGAAGAGATTCCTGTATGGAATAAGCTGTACCTTTGTATTTGCCTTGTAGTGTATCTCTGTTTAGCATATAAGTTTGTTTCAATGTGCATAATCGTACTTGCTACTCCGTAAATCCGTCGGTAATATGTTACGTCGCATCTGCGTGCCTGATTGAACCGAACAGGTTATGAATGCTCATAGAATCTGCACGCTCGATTCAAGTAGGTACTTTCGAGCGCGATTTCGTCGTCCCGTGCAGCGTGCCGCGTACCGTCGAACGTTTCTATTCAAATAGGTATTATGAATGTTACAAAAACTGCTATGACTTTGTTTTTAACTTTACGTAGTTCGTGAATTATATTAAAAACGTTATTTTAAAGTAATTAACAATTGTAAACTAATTTTCAATAAAATTTATATGAAATGTTACTTTTCCGACTACATTTTATAAGTTGGTAGCCTATAACTTTTCACTTTTTACTTCCAACTCAGCTCTGATAGCTTTCACTATAAATTTAATTATAAAGTTAGGTATACTTATGCTGTAATTTTTTTCACGTCTTGATGTTTAATCGTTGAGAAGATCGTCTATCTTCCCAATGGTGGGTTCACTTATCTCTAACAAAAATTCTACCTGATCTCTAAATCGAAAAAGGGTGTTTTCAACCTCATAATCTTTATCAAAGACCTACTCAACGAAATCCCACACGATGGGTTATTGGACAAAAAAAAATTACTTCCATTTTACTTATATGGAAGCTACTCCAAAAAAAATAATTAACATTTTATAGCTACTACTTTTTTGCCATGATTAATCTACATATCCATATCAAATTACAGCTTTATAATACTAAGTCTCCTACAGTACTACAGTATAATCGCGGACAGACAGACAGACATGACAAAACCATAAGGGTTCCTCGTTTACTACGGAACCCTAAAACATGCATCGAGATATTGGAAAGGTATAATATGTACTAACAATGGAGAATGTTACCTATTTTTGATAAATAGCCCTACATATTCTTTGTCAAAAATAAAAAATACTAGTGAAAAAATTATTTCGATACCTTAATTAGTTTCCGATTTATAAGTAAAACAAGTTGTACCACGCGACGCGGGCTACCCGTGACGATGTGACGTCACACCACAACGCGCTCAGGGCGCTCGCAGTCGCGCGTCCATAATACTTAGGGTCAATTCACACCAAAAGCGCGGCGACGCGCAGCGAAGCGAAGCGCAGTTTATGTGTCATATAAATTTCAGCTTTATAATAATTACTATAATACTTATTATCGCACGAGAAACTCGAACGAGTCGCGCGGATTCCCGCGACTGCGCGAGGATTCGCTGGAATCCGCGCGGAAGTCGCGAGAATTCGATAATAAGTACTACGGTAATGAAAATAAAGTTTAAATTTACATGACACTGAAAGTGCGCTCCGTTTCGCTGCGCTTCGCCGCGCTTTTGGTGTGAATTGAGCCTTACTTCTTACGATTATAGGTCGCCGCACAGTTATCAACTCGGAAAGGGATCGGAAACGGATCACCTCGAGCC
>LUGF01039116.1:309639-326375 GCA_001625245.1 Calycopis cecrops | reverse complement strand
TGAGATTAAACTAACATCGTCGTTCTGGCTTACGGGAGCCGAACGTGTGTGCTGTTGTCTGTCAGGGTGAAGTTGTGGTCGGAACTGTGTCCGCGTCCGGATCCCCCGGACGGAGTGTAGTGTGCCTTACGATCTGTGTTGAAGAAGCTTACCACAAGACAGCTAATACGATATGCCAGTGTTGTCTATGGTTTTAATCAAAAGATTAAACAATTATTTTAACACAGAGAGATGTTAACCCGAAATGTTTTTTCCACTGATTGTAAGTGAACTGAGCAACGACCTCATACAACACTAACATTAGCGGCTTTTTACTACTCATAATAGTTTAATTTATCATTTTCACAATGTCTGTTTAAGTATTAATAAGATTATTCATCGAATTTCACATGGAATGAAAGAATGCAAGATCATGATCAATTTGTGACTATGTAAAAATATTTTTAACATTATCTCGGCTCTTTGTTTAATCTCTATAGATATCGAAGACGAAATTCGACCAAGGATACTTGCCTGGGTAAATAACATAATTAATTTGTAAGTCCGAATCCTCTTAGGACCAAAACGCAAATTCCGTCTATTGGTTACAAGATCAAACAGCGTATTAAGTACGCAAAGTAAATGTATAAAATCCTGTTACAAACACCTGAAAGATCCTATTACCGTCTCAAGGACTCATTACTGAATAAACGACTTATTACCTAAACGATATTGAAGGCCGTATATTATAATGTTGTGAAGAGTTAGATTGACGTAAATTAAATTTATTAAATCTTTTTTTTTTTTTTCAATCAATCGCGGACGCGCGGCGTGCACAAGGAAGCGTTGTATGGCCATTTCTTTTCCGTTTTTTATATAAATAATCTAACCCTAGCTAACATCCGGTTACTCTTTTTGCAGATAACATAAGTCTAAGTATACCACGTTTGACTACTGACAATTGTACCATATAGATAATATACATAAAACCATAAAATACTTTTACTTACACTTTTTAGGTCGTGCTGACCCCGATTTGGACCAGTGGATGAAACGATAGGCGGTCAACTTCCACATTTTGGTCCATCTGTGCTTACAAATCCGTCCAAAAGACGCTTGCTTCAGCAGCTTTCGAATGGGTTTCGATGCTGGAAAAACGGCGCGTCAGTAAATACCCATAAGCGACTAGAGTTTACTCGGACACAAAAACGTCGTGAAGCGTCAGCTATGCTGTCGCGTTTCGTGCGGTTTGCCAGTTGCCGGTGGCCCATAGGAGGTGAGTATAAGTCGCAGACATTTTCATAACTAGCGATGCCTACAGACACCCGCGTATAGTTATTAATATAGTTGCCCTCGTTCCTGCTCCCACCTGCATGGACCAGCGACTGCGCAGCTGTCAATTTACGCCGGTATCCTGTAAGCGAGAGGTTATTTCGGCCACGCCTTTATAGACATACAGACGGACTAGTAGACGAATAGGTAATACGTTTCTTTCTTTTGACGTGTAGGTACGTACGTTCAGTAAGAGGTAGTGCCATGCTGCACTGCAGCGGAGTTGAGATCTGTCGGAATCTGTGGCTCACATGATACAGTTCGTGGCCCATTGGGTGTGAAGAATTAACGAAGGCTACGCATCTGTGTAACAAACAGGATCTCCACGGGCGTTGGTAGTTATCAACTGGGTACGACTCGTATATTCTATATACAGGGTTATTTATTGGTCACCGGCCAAATTTTAAAATAAGGGAGTAGACATCATTCCAAGAGTGTGTTTTAAATTTTATCGTCTAGTTGTAATATGTTATTAATTAAAAATCGATTTAAAATGTTCCTTAAAAATACATCGAATTGTTGTTCTTGTACGAAATGTATCGACTTCAAGGTCAGTGACGTCGGCCTACCGTGCGTCGCGAGTGTGATGCACGTGGTGACCAAGAAATATGTTTTACAACATGGGACAAATTAATTGTATCAATTTTTTTTTTAAATATTTTCAATTTCATAAATCGAATGTATTATTGATTCTAAACCAAACCTGAAAATTTGGCCGGTGACCAAAAAATAACCCTGTATATACTACAGGCAAAAAGGCATACACAAAATATATCTAGTCGAACTTACTTTTCTTGGGCTTGTAGCTCAGTCTGCACACCCGACACTTCCTGCAACGCCCTCTGTGGTCCCATACGTGATTTGAGCCCTTCTGGGATCCTTTACCACAAGTATAGCCGAACTTTCTTTTGTATTTTGCTGTGTAATAATATTATTACATCAAAATCATCAATAAAGCAGGTTTTCTTAAGTAAAACTTCTTTACGCGCGCTTAACTTTTTTTTTTAAATTTTTTTTTTTATGATATAGGAGGGCAAACGAGCAGCCGGAGCCATTTTCATGACTACCGACGTCCACAAACATCCGCATAGAGGCTATACAGATGCACTGCTCTCCTTTCTCCTCCCACCTCCATGGGCCACCGGCTACTTGCACACCGCACGAAACGCGACAGCACAGCTGTCACTTTACGCCAGTCTCGTGTAAGCGAGAGGTACCTCCCCGGTCGTGCCGGCCCAATTCGACTGCATGCAAGCATGCAGTGTGGCACTACCTCTTACGAAACTTGGGGAGTAAGCTGCATGCGTGACAAGAGCGTTACGAAAAAGTGTGATCACGAATGGAAATTGAGAGGGAGATTTTTTTATTCAGTCTACGTTGTCCTACTGCTGAGCAAAAGCCTTCCCCAAATTTCTTCCACCAGCTTTTCACGAAGGCACCGAGATCATCCTGCAAACGTTTCCTCGGCTGTCCTCTTGGAGATATAACAATAATAATGCCTTATTGACTCAATATATTTAAGTTAGTGAAGAGAGAAAGAGAGAGAGTTACGTTTCTTATATTAGGAGCAATTGCTGTTTGAGCAAAAAAAGAGTACGCGCGCGCATTTGCTTTCTATCTCCCTCTCATAGCCAGTTCTGCTTCGTGTATGAAGTTTTACTTCAGTCGTGTGTTCTAAAGCACACACACATTTTTGTGTGAGGCTGAGCAGATGCATTGTCCTCTGTCCCATCATTATAAAGGTACAGGTCCGAGACGGGCGACAACCACAGGTGACCCCTAGTTTCTATGAACTTCTATTACGCGCCTGCCGACTGCAGTGTCGCCTAGGAATGGATTTCATAGAGATTCATAGAAACCAGTCGTATCGCCGGCAGCGTGTGGTTGTCGCCTGCGGTTGTCGCTTGCGGTCGCCGCCCGTCTGGGACTTGTACCCTTATAATATGTAAGTCGAGTACTCTACTTTCGGCTTCACGAGATGGTGCAATTTAATGTCAAGCCATTAAAACATCCCATATTATGGGAGCGAGAGGTAGATAGTAGAGGTACCTCCTTTTCCGACCTAATCAGACTGCTTATAGAAAGTCTACATTTTTTCTCCATACACAAACATATTCACGCTAGATCCCTTGCATAGATAGAGAAAGAAAGAGTGGCATTCTAAACACCGAAATACACCATTGTCGGACCAAATAACTGAATGACAATTCGCATGACAATTATTTTCTAATGATGACAAGATAACGGCTATCGGTTCAACTAGTAGTTACTACATTTATTGATTTATATAATATACTTAGTTCTTGTACTGATATCGTATTATTAATACGATAACTAGAATATTATTAAAATCATATAATTATTTTCAATTAGATAAATTTTATATACATACATTATTTTTATTAATTTATCGATATTTTGTCACAGCAATAAAAACAATGTAGCAATGTCAACTTTATGATTATGTCATAAGGCTGACTTATTTTTTGTTATTGATCGCCATTTGTATATTTAAAAACAGGAAATAGTAATTAGCTCTAAATATTTCTTGAATTTACGCGAATTTTCTACATTATAATCTATTTTAACGTTTAATCAAGGTATATTTAAATATTTTACAAGTGTTGAGTGTGGATAACGGTGCCGTGCCGTATCGTGGAGATGTGGACAGGCCCTAAAGCAAGGAGCCATACACGCCAGCCCCCATATTAAATCAGTGTATGTAAGCGTCTTATCGCGTAACATGTGGACTTGAATGGCTCCACCATTGTGCACATTAAATATGCCAAGTCTAGTAAACGTGGCTTCGTCGGTGAATAAAATGCTCTTATCTCTATTTTGTAAGAACCAACAACAGAAATTCACCCTCTTGAACGGGTCGAGAACGGTAAGACTGTAGTCCTTCTTGGTGCATCATATTTCCACACTGTATATTACGAATTGCGATACATTAAAGTGTCTCGCAGACTTTTATGTGCTCGCTTGGGGATTTTCTTCGAAATATTTGACAAATTCTTCTTGAAGACACACAGAATAGGGCCTTCTTTCACGGTCTTGTGCATGCGCTGAAACCGTGCACTATCCTTGTCACCTGCTACTTATCTCTTTTTATTTTTTCTGTTTGTGTTTCTGACTGATCGATATTTTTGTCAGCCACCCTTTGTCTTATAAAATTCCAGATATGTTCGATTGGATTTAAATCGAAGTGGTAAGGTGGCAGACGTACGACTCTCAATAATTCATTCTCATACCACATATTTTTTTAAGTTTAATTATTTTTATCAATTGGTATAATTCTGGTTTGGTAATTGTGGCATCATAATTTATATTATTTTTTGTTAGCCAGCTTCGCATCTCAGTCTTCAGTGACGACTGGCATGGATTTTTTTTCCGATTGTGGCGAATGGTACGGAGCGTAAAGCCGTATTCTCCACATGCATGGGCGCGAATTGAATCCATTTGAATCGAATGTTCATTGATATTTATTGAAGGGCTTCAACAAATAAATGTATATTATATAATTCCTTATAAGTTTTGTTTCTCTATCTCCTGTACTAAATCTGTCCGTCCGTCCGGTGTAGCCACAGCAATAAGCTCATAATAAAGGCTTAGCACAAAATAAATGTAGATATAATATCATATACTTCAAAAAAAAAAAAACTTTTATATTTAAATATTTTTTTCACTCAGTACTATAAACGTCATCAATTGAGCCAGGTGCCATGTTAACGCGACCGAGTAGTACAATCACAGCGGCGCGCGCTCTTTGACTAATTACGCATTAGGATTTAGCATTTATCTCTCTCCGTCCATAGAGACCCCCGACGTGGGTGCAAACTTCAAAACCGCGAGCTTTGAGGTGTACGTGCATTAAATTCAAACTGGGGTCAGCTGATGTGCAGGGTGTCAGTAAATGATTTAAAAATAATTTTGTGGAATTTTAGTTACTAATTTTTATTGCATATTTGTGATCAGAATCGATTACTGAACACGTATGTACAATTTTTTACCAGTCAACATAGCAGCCTGTATATAGAAATGAAACTCCCCGAATGTTTGTAAGACCATATCTTCAGAACCGCTGTACTGGGTTCATTAAGGCGAAATGGGCTCAGGTATATTCAAAATGTAACTTTTGAAAACTATTGATTATAATATTTTTTTAGCTGTGGTTAATGCTAACAAAATACGCCATCGCGCTTTGGTCGTCGAAATACGATTAAAGAAGTTTGCCTCGATAGAAAAAAATCGTAATCTTTAATGAAAAAACACTATTTCTGGAGTTTTCATCAATTTATAAATCAAATACTATTCAATAACTATCAAAGTTATTTCCATAACTAAAATATGTATCTATTTCCAGTGAGTAATCAAAGAAATTTACGGAGTCACTTTTTTATATATAATATTATTTTTATTATAATAATATTAATCTAAATATTGTCTCTATTTTCGAGCGCCGTTCACGCAATATTAACTATGCGGATTGCAATTGAGACTCATAGCGCCCTAAGACAAGGATTGCACTTAGGAAGATATAAAAATATATAAGGAAATTTCATAATGTGGTAAAGTGATGACAATTTCGCCACGTAACATTACTCGTTACTATTAATATAAGTTCTGCAATTGATGACGATTGTCAGTTCCGCTAGTACATACTCGCAGTAGTGATATTGTATTGACAGTAAACAGGGTACCTGAAGCATTAAAAAGAGCAGCGCAACTGAAGCGCTTAGAAGATGCAGATGTGACGGAACCGTTGTGATTTATCGAATCCACACTCTGTATTTGGTATTCTGCAAAACAAAATCTATTTATTTCTCAAAAAGTACCACTTTTATACCAAATATACAAAATTCAGTAATCTATACTGATATATGTGATGATCTTTAGTAGAGTTGTTCTGAATGCGCCCACAAGGGTTTTTCTATGTTGGTAAGAACAATTTTCGACAAATGGCGCCACTGTCATTCCAATAAACTTCATATATTGCTATGATAGTTCATGCTGACGTATCTGTTAGTGGCGTAGCAACGGCACGTCATTGCTGCAGATAGGCTCAAGAGGGCGCCAAAAGTCACGGCCAGAAGCTGCTTGCACACAGCTGCAGCGGCTCCCCGCAACTTTTTGGTCATCAGTCCATCAGGTAGGTATCTCGAATATACAATACTAGCAGTGCCCCGCGGTATCACCCGCGTTTAATTTCTAAGAAATCCATATAAACTTCAACACCCTATTTCACCCCCTTAGGGGTTGAATTTCTAAAAATCCTTCTCTTATCCTATCCTCCATCTTAGCGGATGCCTACGTCGTAACATCTATCTGGATGCCAAATTTCAGCTTGATCCGTCCAGTGGTTTGGGCTGTGCGTTGATAGCTGGCTATGTCACGTATGAGTTTTATATATATATAGATTGTAGGTCAATGAAGCGGATTGACAATTCGGCCACATAACATTTCACGTTACCATGACAACATATTTTCCAATAATGACAAGACGTCTGTCGAGCAGCAAATCTTCTAAGCCTCTAAGAAAATTAGTAGCTAACTATCTGTGCCCCGCGGTTTCAACCGCGAAATCCATATAAACTTCAACACCCTATTTTAGGGGTTGAATTTCTAAAAATCGTTAGCGGATGCCTACGTCGTAACATCTACCTGGATGCCAAATTTCAGCTTGATCCGTCCAGTGGTTTGGGCTGTGCGTTGATAGATGGCTATGTCACGTTTGAGTTTTATATATACCTATGTGTAGATTCTGATTACCGTCAAAGTTGATAGTTTTTTGAAGAATTTCCGACGGGTACTCCACAAAGGAAGGCAGCGTCATACGACGCGACTCGGTACACAGGGGCGGTATAGGCGTGGATAAGAACCTAAAAGGTTGATGTCTGTCTGGAATATAAAGATTAAATCAATATATTAGCAGTATTAGAACTGATCCCAAGACTAAGGTCGTAGGGCTAAGGTATCGCAATATACAATATAATACGTATATATATACAAACACACACACACACACACACACGCGCACACAATCAATGGTAGTAAGTAAGTAATTTTAAATTGTTATTTAAAGCCTTAGCCTTAGTTTTATTAGGTTAGGAAGAGCGGTGTCTCCTGGCGCAGGCATATTTTGCCTAAAAGGTGACACCGGCATTTAGATATAAGAAAGTTTATGTAATGCAATAAAGATATTTTTATTTTATTTATTTTATTATATTAATCCATTCATAGTTTCAAATTACACACATTGGCCGACCTATTCCATCCACCATTCTCTTTATTAATTGGGCTTTAAAATAAAAACGTATTTAATTATTATAATACGTATATATAGTATAATATAGGTACACTCCTGAATAGTGTCCTGTTAGTAAAGGATTGTTATGATTGGATCAGTACTAACGAAGATTAGCCTAAAAGCCTACAAACTTCTATCTTTTACAATAATATTACTTTTTTTTTTACCAAACAGAGAATTCTTCAAAACTGCTGGACTACAAGAAAACCAGGTGTCGAATGAAATGGACATCAAAATCCAACTATTTCATAGATACGATGCCGACATCGGCATTTGTTTGATAGTATTAGGGGACAAATGAGAAATCCGAGCCATTTTCATGGCTACCGACACCCACAGACATCCGCATAGAGGTTATACAGATGCGTTACCCTACTTCCTTCTTCTCTTTCTATAGGACACCGGATACTTACACGGCACGAAACATTACAGCACAGCTGTCTCTTTACGCCGGTGTCGTGTAAGCGAGAGGTACCTCCCCGGTCGTGCCGGCCCAATTCGGCTATATGCATCTATACAGCGTGGCTGTCTCATACTAAATGTAAGAGGTGTGTACGGCCACGTTTGTGTGTTAGGGGTTAACAATCTCCCCCGAAGTTGCTTCTCATGGTGGGGCTTGCATGCCTCTGTGATCCCAAAGGCTATGCCTTACCGGACAGGCTTGGGGGAGAGGCCAGAATAAGAGCAGCTTGACTCGGGGTCCTCCACCCGTCCCTCTGAATCAGAAGAGGTCGGAGATTGGAACGCGTGGATGGTCCGATTTGGACATTATTGTCGTGCTCCTTTAGAGTACTGGTGCCAGGGGTCATGATAGGGGAATCTGACTTCATTGTTTCCACGTCGTAGTAAGGACTGTTCAAAGGTAGCCAGATTGTTCCCAAGGAGTAGTCTGGCATTTTCGAAGGCGAATGCATCGCTGGAGGGATCCTGTTGCTTGCAGATCCGGGACCCTACAATTACAGCGGCTTAAGCCCGCAGGGGATTTTCGGCATTTAACTCCCAAGTGTCGTGTCTGATGTAGGGTCACCCGGGCTCCTAGGTATCATACCCAAATGTTTTTGTTGTTTACCCTGCGTATGATATGTATAATGTGGGTCGTTCCAGGTACCGATGGAGTGACTTGGTGGAAGCAGACTTGCATGAGATACAAGCCAATACAAGCCAAAGCTGGAAATTGCACAAGATCGTGCGAGGTGGAGAACTCTGGTTTCGGAGGCCAAGACTCACTTCGGGTCACTGCACCAGAAGAGTTAGTTTAGTTAGTTTACACTGCGTAAACAAAAAAAGGGTTATAAACAGTACCTCCTCTGAGATGACGTTTCATAACCATAACGGTATCAGTGTTCTGCTTGACAATTGACTTAATGTTCTCTCGAGACGAAGAGCTGCCTGCGCCGAAGCTTGTAGATGTTCCTGTGTTGCAAGTATGTGGGCCTGAAATTAGTAGAAATTTATTTAATAATGAGCGGTCTGGCAAATGTCGAATCTTAAAATTTATGATGACAGTAGTCCTATGGTAACAGTGATGACAGTAATCCTGTAGTAATAGTGATGACAGTAATTCCCTGGTAACAGTGATGACAGTAGTTCCCTGGTAACAGTGATGACAGTAGTCCTGTGGTAACAGTAATGACAGTACCTAGTCTTGTGGTAACAGTGATGACAGTAGTCCTATGGTAACAGTGATGGCAGTAGTCCTATGGTAACAGCGCTGACAGTAGCCCTGTGGTAACAGTGATGACAGTAGTCCTATGGTAACAGTCATGACAGTAGTCCTGTGGTAACAGTCATGACAGTAGTCCTGTGGTAACAGTGATGACAGTAGTCCAGCTGTGGTCAGTTTAATTAAGGCAATAAAATCGTTTGCATAATTCCAGGTATTTTTAAATTATTTTATAGTAAGAATGCTCATTGAAATCTTTGCTGAATTTATGTTTTCATCATTATATTATTCTTGGTGAAAATTTAATTTTATTTATATAAAATACAATGATGTTGTGTGCGGTAAGAAATTGATGATGATGATTTTAGGATTTATTTGTTTATTTAACAAGACCACCATTTCAGGTGGTGTACAGCAGCCATAGTCACCAGCGGACAGCAGTAGTCCGGTGGCAATAGTGATAACAATAGTCCTGTGGTAACTGTGATGACAGTAGTCCTTTGGTAACAGTGATGACAGTAGTCCTGTAGTAACAGTGATGACAGTAGTTCTTTGATAACAGTGATAACAGTAGTCTTGTGGTAACAGCGATGACAGTAGTACTGTGGTAACAGTGATGACAGTAGTCCTGTGGTAACAGTGATGACAGTAGTCCTTGGTAACAGTGATGACAGTAGTCCTGTGGTAACAGTGATGACAGTAGTTCTGTGGTAAGTGATAACAGTAGTCCTGTGGTAACAGTGATGAGAGTAGTCCTGTGGTACCTAACAGTGATGACAGTAGTCCAGTTGTGGTCAGTTTAAGGCAATAAAATCGTTTGCATAATTCCAGGTATTTTTAAATTATTTTATAATAAGAATGCTCATTGGAATCTTTGTTTTAATTTATATTTTCATTATATTATTCTTGGTGAAAGTATAAATTTTATTTATATAAAATATTTCAAAATATACATAATAATGTTTTTTTACTTAACTAGCCAAACAGTGCATACTTTTTGAGCAATAAAAGTAAAACTTGTTCATCATAATTAAAATATAGCCTACGTCAATACTGAATAGTGCAGTTTTATCTTGGGATAATTTTTGGGAGTTGACCCAACGTAGGAAGGTAAATTAAGTAATACAATATTTAGAACGTACCAAGGTTTTCAGATTTAAATCCCGCAGCTTCCGAACACTTCTGGGATCTATAGCATGCATTAATAGGAGGAGACTGGGACCACGATTCCGATCCTAGAAGAAAATACTTTATTTTATTAATGAAATCCCCCTTATCTTGTGATAAGGGGCAAACGAGCAGATAATAGATGACTATCGCCGCCCATAGACATCTGCAAAACTCGAGGCTTTGCAGGCAAGAATGCCAGGTCGTGTCGATTCGGAAATACCGACTGTGTCAACAGGTTCCACAGTGATGTTGTGTGCGGTAAGAAGTTGCGCCTCAAACGCACAGTTGTAGAATTTGGGACATCGAAGTGGTGGCGGTGGAAGTGCTGCCGCGATGTGCTAAAGTGGAACTTTATTATAACAACTAGCTGTGTCCCGCGGTTTCACCCGCGTTTAATTTCTAAGAAATCCATATAAACTTCAACTTCAAAAGTTCCAGGGCCTAGAGCGTCGCAGAACAGTGGCCACCCTATCGGTCTTTTACAGGATACATTTCGGAGAGTGTGCTTCCAAGCTTCACGAGCTTATTCCACCCACACCTTTCTACAATAGGACAAGTAGATGCTCTGAGCACAGATACCGCTACATGGTTGAGATTCCATCAATACGTACAAAGAGGTTTGCATCTACTTTTGTCATACGTACAGCCAAAGTGTGGAATACTCTACCAGCGTATGTATTCCCTGATACCTACAACTTGGGAATCTTCAAATCGAGGGTGAATAGGTACCTTCTAGGCAAGCGTGCCTATCCATTATAAAAAAAAAAAAAAGAAAAACTTCAACACCCTATTTCACCCCTTTAGGGGATGAATTTCTAAAAATTCTTTCTTAGCGGATGCCTAACGTATGTGATGTCGTAACATCTACCTGGATGTCAAATTTCAGCTTGATCCGTCTAGTGGTTTGGGCTGTGCGTTGATAGATGGCTATGTCACGTTTGAGTTTTCATATAGATGTACCAAAGGAGCAGTCGCAGCCTTTTGATGTGCCAACGCCCATAAATATTCGCGTGCAATACCAACTGCAAATCTCAGGATCACGGTCGGGGTGCTCACGGATATAGCTAGGTCTAGGTAGTCTCATCAAGCCTGCGTTGAAATACCTTCAGGTTTATGTAGAGCGGCAGCTGGAATACGTACCTGGACTTTCGTATAGATATTCTGATTCCAACTGAGGCAGATGGTATTCCGCATCTGAATTTCTCTGAGATTCATAGTTATCATCAGCAGAACTAGAATGGCCGCACAATCCTGATACTAGCAGAAAATACTTATTTAATTTTTTTTAAAGTATGTAAGTATGTAAGTATTTAAAGTATAAAGTATGTAAGTAGTATGGTAAGAGGTAGTGCCGAACTGCATGCTTGCATGCAGTCGAATTGGGCCGGCACGAACGGGGAGGTACCTCTCGCTTACACGAGACTGGCGTAAAGTGACATCTGTGTGCTGTCGCGTTTCGTGCGGTGTGTAAGTAGCCGGTGGCCCATGGAGGTGGGAGGAGAAAGGAGGGCAGCGCATCTGTATAGCCTCTTTGCGGATGTTTGTGGGCGTCGGTAGTCATGAAAATGGCTTCGCCTGCTCGTTTGCCCTCCTATATCAAAAAAAAAACATAAAAATTATTAAAACCACCATATTAAGAGAAGTAGGCGTACTTATTTCTATAAAAAATGTATTCCAGTAAAATCGACACTATAAACAAAAAACCGGAAAAGTGCGAGTCGAGCTCGCATACCGAGGGTTCCGTACCAATCATAGGTATAGGTATACAGAACACACAAGCAAAGAAAGAACTTGACTGTAAGTTGACAAACTTATACATGCGGGTGCTTGCAAATATTTAGTATAGCTACGTCCCGCGGTTTCACCCGCGTAAATCCTACAGTACTCCAATTCTCCATACAACATAAAAACTCTCCTATGTGATCCAAGCTACCTTCTATGTGTGTGCTAAATTTCATGAAAATCAGTTCAGCAGTTTTTGCGTGAAGGAGTAACAAACAAACATACAAACTTTCGCATTTATTATATTAGTAGGATTAAACGAACTAAAAGGTATAAGTTGGTAATGATTTTTCCAGTGATATCAATATAATTTAGTAGTTTTCAGATTCATTCTTATATGTGTGCTGTAAGTTCTTACTTCTTGCCAATTTTCCCAGTTATAGGTCAACGGGAAGTGTCCTATAGGTGTTAGAAAAAGTGCATTTTCATACAAATTTGTACATAGGCTATAACTTTTTATTGCGTTAACTTAGATGTATGATTTTAAGGCATCAAGACGTAATAGACCTTAAGCATCTGACATACTAAATCCATTTACGCGTATTCGAGAAAAGTCTTGACAGACGTACAGACAGACAAACAGACGGACAACAAAGTGATCATATAAGGGGTTCCGTTTTTTTCTCTTTGAGGACCTACTAAGAAACAAAGTGCATAAAAAATTATGTGTAGTAATGTACATACATACATAAATACATGTTTAAACAATATAATATGTATGTCTTTTTTATGAAATAATATGGCCTAATCGCGTTTCGTGCGGTGTGTAAGTAGCCGGTGGCCCATGGAGGTGAGAGGAGAAAGGAGGGCAGCGCATCTATATAGCCTCTATGCGGATGTCTATGGCCGACGGTAGGCATGAAAATGGCTCCGACATCTCGTTTGCAGCCCTACTAGCTACCATAAAAAAAAATCTACACATATGATAAATAGTGCTTTTTCAACCTTTTTCAAGCTCAAACATTATAAACAAATTTTAATAAAATGAAGTGGAATGAGTGGGAATGGATGTTGCTTTTCACTGTGCATGCTCTAACTTTATGCTACGGAGGTAGTTCAACCAACGTAGTAAATATAAATAAGTGCCCTGTTGCTGACAGATCCGGGGCACCTCAGTATAGGCGGCCGATGGCACCCGCGGGGTTTTAGTGGGTATTCGGTCTATCCGGGAGTCCCACACACATCCACTGGACCTCACCCTCGGTCCGGTGGCAGTTCATAAACGTATTTCCCCGCGAGAAAAAAAAAACGTAGTAAATAAATGAATTCACTATCTAATACGTACATATTTGTACTGAATTTTCGAATAATTTCAATTCAGATCTCGAGTCCTTCAAACTATAGGCAGCCGATGACATCTTGGATTCACAGGTTGTTTCTATTACAGCTGACGGGGCGCACGATACTGATTCTGAAAGAAAAAATTTTTTTTAAAGATAATAGAGCAGTCGGAGCGTTTGATAATTACCGACGCCCATAAATATCCGCATTGAGGTTGTACAGTACGTAACGCTACAGCACAAATGTCACTTTGGGCTGGAATCGCTTGAAATAATAAGATTTTTTTTTTAATCGGGCTTTGACCCACCACTCGTTCCCACCGCTGCTACTCCTGTGTCTCCAGGATCGACAGCACCAACCACACCCTTTGATATAATCGCAGGGAGCCCGCGGGAAAAGCTAAATCTGTCTTGGGACCAGCAACGAATTTAATCAGAAGAAGGTAGGTGGAGTACGAAGTAATTCCCGAAAGAAAATAATAAGATTGTATAATACATTCAAATTTACTTTATTTTTTAATAGATAGGCTTGCGTTTGGCCACTGTCTTACCTGGTAGAAAGTGTAGACTTGGCCGAACTCAACTACAGTGCGGCATGGCATTACCCTATATTGTCGGTGGTACGCAGTTGAGTTTCATGTGTGCGAGTTTATGGAAAGAGGGGAGCAGGACAGGACGGCAAAGTATTTTCATAATATTTAAGCGTATGACTATGAGCGTCGGTGGTGAAACGGCTCAATTATATTATACTATAAAAAAATACCTACCCATAGACATCCCTTAAATTGGAAGAAAAAAAATATTTAGGTTTAGTTCAATATAATATGGAGTGACATGCTTTATTTTTGAATTTACATGTTATTGTCCACAGTTCGAATAGCGTTACACAGAATACATAAATCTAGAAAGTTTCAACTACGAACACCCAATATTTTCGGAAAAAGATTTACTGTAACATACGGAAGGAAGGACAGACGGACGGAGTCGGACAGACAGACAGACATGACGAATCTATAAGGGTTCCGTTTTTGCCATTTGGCTACGACACTAAAAAATTTAACAATACTAAAGTGGTAAACTAACTCTAAACGCACAATAAACGTACACTAATTGATTACCTTAATGACATTGACAAACACATACAACATGACTCTGCTCGTTTGCCCCCTATAACATAAAAAGAAGTCAAACTGTATCCGAAGTCACGTGGCCATCATTAGTTTTAATAAACATTTTTCGTGGTCACCTAGTATTTTATCTTCAATCCAATAGCGATAATTAATAGCTTTTTTATGGTATAGGGGGCAAACGAGCAGTCGGAGTCATATTGCAATCTACGCAAACACAAATAAATAATTTATTATTAGTAGATTCAATTTCGCACCACTTACTTTGTATTTTGGGGTAGCTCTTTCCGTCTAAGTCAGCCGCAATATTACCACGTGGTGAATCTCTTGCAACATCTCCACTAGACTTTTCAATGGATGGATGTTTTCTTATTACTATGGTGTACATAAAAAAAATTGTTAGCAAAGTCTCCTAAATAATTTTTTTTTTCGTTGTTATCTAGTATTTTTCCATAAAAATAACGAAACTTAGTAGCTGTGCTCGAAGCTCTAAGCTCTAATCTCTATACAGGGTAACATTTTGATTACCGGCCTACATATACATGGTTGATAAGAGCGAGAGGCATTAAATAAAATCATATATACTATAAGTGCCTACAGTTAATCCGAAACTATTAAAAAAAAAGTTTACGACAAGAACACGAAAATACTTTTTTCAAACAAGTTAAATAGCGAAAAATTCTTAACACTCTTTGTACCGGGCGGCTACAGCGAGCACGGGGTGAATGACCCCGGCCGGCCATAGTCGGTGATCAGCTGCGATATAGCGTGTACGAAGTGAGGAAAAACTTTAAAAAATTCCAGTGGCTAAACCATTGCTCCGATTGATCTGATTTTTGTGGTGTGGCCTGGAAATGATACACTAAATATGCGGTTTAATTTATTGCCTCTCGCTTGTATCAACCTTGTATATACTTAGCCGGCCGGCATATACTTAGTCTGGCCATAAATACTGTTACAATTTAAAAAAAAAATATATTTAAAGGACATTGACCATTTTTGGACCAAGTGCTGCTCAGGAATGAATGTATTTGCAATGGGATTGTAGCATTAATATACATGAAGAAAAAATACTTAAAAAAAATTCCCTCCTGGAAAATATAAAAAAAAATGAAAATGTTTTTCATAATTATTTTTCATTAAATAGTTTCTGAGTCGTGTTTTCTCTCCAAAATATGACAATACGCATCTAACACGTTTAATTACAACAATTCATCAACGTTCAATTCACCAATATAGTTAGAGAGCGGATAGACTCTAATAATGATTTGGCTGATTACGTCGATTCCAAAGACTAGAAGAGACTGAACCGAAACAGAGTTGCTTTTGATAACATTAATGTTGTGCAGAACAATGTAAACATATTTCCAGTCCTCACCGCTGAGGAATTGACTTTATTCGCAGTTGGTACACACCAAATAAAACTCGCTTCGAGTTACTATAGCGAGCATATACGAAATGTAGAAACATTTGTTATCCAACAATATAACAGAGATTTAAGCGATCTATCAACATTTAATATGCTGTCTGAAAATGTCCACCTCTTCAGACTTAACTTAAGAAGTAGACATATATCGTCTAAAGTCTACCATTCGTATATATTAGTCGATTCCAGAAATACCGGACTGGCAGCCATAAAGAACTATTGTTGCACATGTTTTACGGGTCGGAGGACTATCGGCTGTTGTGCGCACACCATGTGCTTAGTATGGTTTTTAGGCTGGGCTAGGCACCAGGACGTGATAAGTTGCCTGCTTTATTCTTAGATAGAATTATTATCGGTGACAAAGATGATGATTAGTAATTATTGTGTAAGTATTTTATAATACAAAAAAATACATAAAAATGTTTATTTATTGTTTGTAGCTATAGCAGCTACAGAATACAATACAAAATATAAAATACTGCATAATCATACAATAATTACTAGTCAACATCGTCGTCATCATCGAAAAAAAATGTTTTTAACAAAAACAAACAATAAATAAACAATCATATAATATGATCAAATGTAGAAGACAACATTTAAAAAGTGAATAAACTGAAGTGATTTATCAATATAATTGCATGCCTTAAGCGCGAGCGTAGGTATGCTC
>LUGF01039116.1:262864-277525 GCA_001625245.1 Calycopis cecrops | reverse complement strand
GTACAAGATATTATAAAAAGAACGCCTACCTACAGAGTCCTTAGTCAGATAAATTTAACAAGCAAAAAGTCCAAGAAAGAAAAAAATAAAGAAAAAATTAAAGGACCACGTACAGAAATAAACCCAATTTTGTAATTACAGAGCTAAAACTTAACTTAACTATCATTCAAATCACTTTTCAGATCCTGAATCTCATTATCGTCTAAAGATCTTCTAAAGTCGAGTCTAAAATTCCATAAACGAATTCCATCGATAATGTTTGAAAATAGATCCTAATAGTCTGATACATTAATATTAATAAGCTGAGCAATGTAGGCATATGATTGAAGGAAAGAACAATCTTAGAAACTACCGGTCCGATTTGAAAAAAAAACTATTTCATTTTTTGCCCATTTATCGAGGAAGGCAATAATCCTAATAATATTTTAAATGCGAAAGTTTGTATGTTTGTTTGTTTGTTAGTCCTTCACTCAAAAACAGCTGAACTGATTTTCATGAAATTCGGCACACACATAGAAAGTAACTTGAATTAACACAGGATAGTTTTAATCCTGAAAAAATGTTCCTTTGTGACGCCATGGGAAAATATTCTATTTTCCACAGGGAAAAATAATAATTTACCTCCAAAAAAAGGAATCGTTCCTAAAGATAGTTTGTTACCTAAAAAATGTGATTCTTTTGAGATAGATTTAGTACGCGAAAAACCGCCGGCCACGGCTAGTGTAACCCAATATTCGATGTAACATCTTTTTTATTGGTTATTTTTCGCCATCACGGGGCGCGAGAGTGGGCTATATAATGAGATGATGAAATTATAGATGATAACAGATGAAAAAAAATAGATTAAAAAAAATCTGGTTTATGATCAATTTACATGAAAATGTATCTCTCTTAAAATCCCATCAAGATTTGATGACTAAATTCGCGACAAAATAAGGAATCTCGCCAATATTTATGAGCACATTAGGCAATTATTGAAACTGAAGTAAGTTTTATTAACTCTTAATAAGAGTATATATACTAACTCTTGAAAAAGAGTATAACTAATCCTACTAATATTATAAAGGCGAAAGTTTGTGAGTGTGTTTGTTACTCTTTCACACAAAAACTGCTGAACGGATTTACATGAAACTTTACAGTAATATATCTTTCATATCAGAATAACATAATAAGTTAAAATTTATAGGGATTTTTTATAATTTGGATATAATATAACGATAACTGTCAAGTAAGTCGGAAAAAAATCAGCCCCCTGAGAGCAATATTGGCGTGCGCTAACCTAATTATTGGAGTTACACAAAGATAATTACTGTAGGATTATTTATCTTAAATAGTTCTAAATAAAAGTCCGCGACAGCATATATCTATCTTTTATGTGTAAGTCACTATGACCAAAATAGTGAACCAAACATTCAATTAAATTGGATATTTTTTAACGATGCACATTTTAGAATGTTTATCGAACTCTTATGAAAATTGATACATCTGTCACTTTACGTATTGAATATAGATAAACTTTGTCTTTTACACTAAGTAATTTGGACGAATAGATTAAAAGTTATTATCACGATAAAATTGACTTAAACGGAATATCTAAAGCGCCTAAAATGCGCGGCGACAAATTCGATTCTCAAAGCGGTTTATTGTTTCATACAATACGTATATATTTAATATAATATATATTTCAGTATTATATTAGATTATGTATAATAATAACAACACCATTTTTGAGGTCAGAAGTCCACGCGGGCGAAGCCGCGGGCGGAAGCTAGTAGGTTATAAACTCTAATTCTAACTGAATACCAAAGTTCATATAGAAAAAGGTTTTATCATTTTATTGCCAAATATAGTAGATGAGTCTTTTGGGGCTTGCAAATAAAATTAAATCGAATCAAAACCTTACATGGATTTTGAAATTTCTAAATTTATTTGAATAAAATATATGAAATTACGCAAGCGACCTGACCAAGTGTTGTGAAAATTGATTAATTATTATGCAATTATGCATGTCCGCACTGACTAATGGAGTATGCTCTTAATTTCTTTTTTAGTTTAATCTTTTGTAATAACAACGGCCAAATATTTTTATTAAAAACATAGGAAATCTGGAATAATAATAACGTAAGCCTATTATGTTCCAGAGAGTACAGGAAAGAATGGATCATGTTATGTGCTTTATTTCGCATTATTTTACACCGAGATGAAAATACATTATAGGGAAAGCAGCCAGAATGCATGTTAGAAATACCATTCTTTCGTTATATTGTGAAGATGGTTGCCAACCCGCAATGAGCCATACTAAGGTAAAGCATATTTATTGCTTGATATCGTATCTTACGTTATTTCGACAAGTAGATTCGAATTTTGAAATATTAACGTAGTATAAATAAAACACCTTTTTTATTTCGTGCTAAAATAATGGATATAACATAATACTTTCAGTTCAATTGCTTTTAAAAGTTTACAAAGGATCTTAAATTTCTGAAAACAGTTGTATCGCGTTTAATGGTGTTGTTTATTAGCAGTAATGGGATTGATGGTTTATTCCATGCCACAACAGTACTCATCCATTTGCCAAACACATTGCTAATAAACCGATAAATTCTTAGATCTTAATAAAATATGGCTGTCTAATAAATATGTCTCACTCGTCTGAGAAGTTACACTCGGGGACAGTGGTTTCGTGTCGGTACTAATTTTTTACAACCTTACTTTTATATTTATGTACGACATTAATTTTATTATCTTACCTTATTTTATACCCTATGACATTACCTACCTATATCTTAACCAGCTTCTAGTTTGACAGATTTCTGTTTCATTAATAACAACGGCGTAAACAATAATACTGATTTGCTTACATAGGCCATACTCGTATGTTACGATCTATAAAGCCTTACCTTAGTTAACAATGATCTTTAGCGCGCTACCTCTCGCTCACATAGGAAGGTACCTCTCGCTCACACTATACCACCATGTTTGGTGCGGCTTGGCATGAGCAGGGAGGTACCTCTCGCTCACATGATGCCACCATGTTTGGTGCGGCTTGGCATAAGCAGGAAGGTACCTCTCGCTCACATAATGCCACCATGTTTAGTGCGGCTTGGCATGAGCAGGGAGGTACCTCTCGCTCACATGATGCCTCCATGTTTGCTGCGGCTTGGCATGAGCAGCGATGTACATCTCGCTCACATGATGCCACCATGTATGGTGCGCTTTGGCATGAGAAGGGAGGTACATCTCGCTCGCATCATGCCACCATGGTTGGTGCGGCTTGGCATACCTTGCAAAACAATTAAGTGCGACTGTAGTCTTACAAGATAAACGACTCATTACAAGACTAGATATAAGAGACCATTAAAATGAAAACGATCTTTAAAACCGATCCTAATTTATTGCTCGCGATGTTTTGCTTTTGAAATCGCCAATAGCGCGGGTCTCACAATCACGACTGGTATCGTAAATGTGCAGATAAAATATATTGCTTGGCTAAGTACAATCTTTCAATAAAACTTTCAACAACCCGCAAACACTCCGATCGGAGATAGAGCGCATTTCTTTAAACCCATTTGTATGATCCTTCTTTATGGATATGAAATTCAATTATGAGATTTCTTATAAATGTATGAACCTCACAGTGATATCCTACCGATATAACCTTGCGCTGAAAAGAACCTGTGAAAAAAATTCAACGGAATTACAATTTGAAATTCTGTCTAGCATTAAAGTTATGATTCTTAACCTGAGATTGTCCTGAGAAAAAAGCTTATTCCCATATAACATGGGATAAATTGTGCATAAATTTATTTCCATTAATATACACACCCACACTTTTCAGTTTTGGTAAATTAACTAATGGGAATGCTTTTAATTTTTTATCCGGTATCGAATTTTAGTGGTGTAGGTATATTTACCTTTGAAATGAATTGCTCACCTTATCTTGTTTGGTCACTGGTGCACAAAGGAGGCTGGCGGGTTTCGGCCTGAACACCTACAGACATAAACGTAGTATGTAAAAAAAGCTTATTTTTACGCAATTGTATTTCATTCAGTACTTTTATCGTAGAACCTGTCACAGTCGAGAAATAAGGCTTAAATCGTTTGGCCAATAATGCGACTAATCGATTTGTCGAAGTATCGATTCATAATCATATAAATCATATTTTTTTACATTATTTTACGCTTCCCTATACTAATTAACATTGTAAACGGATCGTTTGATAAAATATCATACTTCGATTCTACTTTTTTTTGTTATTTTTATTTAATTATATTATATTGTCTCCTGTGATCGATTCTTTGCTATTCAAAGAATCAATCCTATTTATTTCGTACGGCAACATATTATCTCATTCTGACGCTTACGTTTAAAAATTAAAGACTGTTGTTTTTGTTTCGGCGTCAAAACATACTTTGTATATATTTTAATTAACAATAATTTGACGGGAAGGGAAGCCATAGTAGGCTATTGTTGTATTTGTTTAATTGGACAGCGGACAGTAGTTTGCTGCGCCCACATTATGTCAATTATTTGGTACCTTAGCTGGGCTCGCTATGAAAACAATATCCGACCGCCAGCACAATCTCTAGAAAATATATTAGGTATTGTGTTATGACAGTGAATAAATAAAATATATATTAAAATAAGTAACAGTTTTTTATTTATTGCATATTGTGATAACTAGGCTATGGCGCCATCCAGGAATCTGATTATTACTTGGTTACGCTGATTTGTATGATTGTAGAATCTTCTGTAGGTAATGCTATTTCTTAGTAGTAGTTGTAATAATTTTCTTAAGTAAAATAAAGAAAATAAACATCTTCATAGCTAAAACAGTTGACAAGATTGTCATTTTGACATCTTTGTATATAACCTAAAATGTCAACTTATATAACATTATACAATATTTTAGACAAGTTATTAGAAGAAAATTGATTCATACACGTCTTCTTAATCAACAATACTAATTGGAAACCTTACAATGATCTGTGTAGGTAACCAGGCCAAACTGCCCTAAGAAACCCGCCAGCCTTCTTTGCGTAATGGTTTTAGCATGCTAGTATTGGTACTTATTTTTTACTGCAAAAGTAAAACAGCAGCCAGATCATAATATGATTATTTACAACTTATTTTTTTTTTGTTGTATGAAAAAAATCAAATAGCAAATTTTGAAAAATCATATAATAAATGTTGCTTTGAAAGCTTCATTATATGAATGAATGAGAAAAAAGAGGGCAACTAGGTGAAGCCTCTTTTTCTTAGCTTGTATAAGTCATTGTATAAGCAATAACAGCGTAGCGGTAGCAAAGTATGGTGGACCAAGACGGGCCAAAAGAAACATTATATTTTACGATTTTTTTCTTTTCAAAATATTTAACTTTTCTTTTACGGGGAGGATTGGGTGGGAAAGGACACATGTTGATGTTTATGAGTATCTTGGTAGTCTGTGTATCGTAGGGTGCTATAACTGATTATATGGATATAGAAATAAAACGCATAATTTATTACAATACATTTATTATTCATAACGTATAAAGAACATTACATTAACTACAATAACAATGGATGTATCATACAAGACGAGTGGAGTTTCACCCCATTTGGCACAGTCAATAAATGCCCGCCATAATTAAAATACGATTAAGCTAACACCAATTATTACAGTACAATCGTAAACACAAATGCGAACTGCTCAATGTATTAAAAAATATATTTAAATATGATTACTTGCATTGGTACGCGATTGTTTACCTAATATGGTTTTCTGTCCTATCACCTGTGATAAGAAAGAAATCCATACTTAAAGATAGATTAGATATAGAGTATAGATATTCTTAAAGTTTTTGTGACATCTATTAAAGCTGATATATGTAGATATTTTCCTTTAATAATAATATATAGGCATAAACCTTAAATCCGGATTCTTAAGCAAATTATGTAAATTGAATTTTGGGACTATTATTTCTAAAATCGCTTAAAATAATTAAATTATATTATGAACTAACCAAAATTGATTTAGTAATCAAATATAGATTTGAATAGTAAACTGTTAAATTTCTATTTGATTCAATTTACCGGTACTAGCGTAAATCTAACCAACTTAAGTTTTATTACTGATTAGACGAAAAACAATCAAATAAATTCTGTTATCTAATACCAGAGATAGAACATCCAGAGATAAACCAATAAATCGTCTATCTGACCTTTATTTGTGTTTAAAACATTTGTGTTTGCGATGGTTCCTTGTTTTATTTGCGGAATCACTGGTTATTGATATAATTAGCCAGGTAACATGAAAGTTCGATGATCGTGGCGAATATTCGGTTTGACGACGATTGTATGTACTCGCAATCGGATAATTCAGTATTTTTTTTCGTGTCTTGAATCACGTTTTCAATCGTCGGTGTCGGTCAGAATATGCTCATAAGCTAATTCCGCAAATATTCTATCTATATGACCTCAAATGTGCTAATTCCGTAAAATTCCGTAATATACAATCGTATTATATACAAAACTAAAACTATTTTCTACTTGTTGGTTCGTGAATTTTCGTCGTTATACAAAATTGTAGATATTTATTTTAAAAAAATATCCGATATTTTTTTTTTCTAAATTATCCCTGTAATCACGCTCACTACAATAAAAATCTTATCTTTAAAATTATTTTAGTGTATGAAATATTTTAGGATAAGAATCATAATCACATAATAAAATGCGTTTTATATTTAAAATGATAGAGTCATGCTTTGATATTGCGATAGCGGTGCCGTCATAGAGCAGCCGTAGGTAATACACCGGCGAATGACATCACTGGAATGTACAATCTGGACTGGTTATAGTTTCAATTTCTGCTATGTGGGAAACCACGCAATTTTATTTACATTGTCAACCTTCTAATGATGTCGCTAACCTCTATATTTTGCGCGCTTCATGACGGCACCGCTATCATAATAAAGCCAATCATAATGAGTGTTGTTTGAAATCGGTAGGGGTTTGACCAACTCTGATGGTTGACATTTAACTAATACTGTACGTATTTAGGTATTCGATTCAGTCATATGAGCACAGAGTAAAGAGAGGAACTTCCTTACCTGCTCGTGTAATGTGAGATAGGCAAAGAGTAGCCTATCGTTTATAAAAAAAATATCCATATTAATATTATAAATGACCTTCGATACGTTGATTGAAATTGATTTGATGTCAAATCAAATCAATTTGAATCAACGGATCGATGTGATATTTAGTATGGAGATAGTTGAAGAACTGAAGAGTACTATCGGCTCCTTTTAATCGCGAAAAACCACGCGAGCAATGCAGCGGGTACCATCTAGTATCTTGATATATTAACAATCTGAACCGACGAGATCTGAAAAATTCATCTCTGTACGAGGCTTTCCTCGTTTCCTGTGGTTCGTTAGTGACAACGGGATAAAGTCCGGATCGTCTGCATTAGCAAATCTCCGGCCCCCATATTAATAAACGTAGATTAAATTTATCCAAGCATTAACCTATTATTAAATTGCCATCTCTCAAATTCGATTCTACGCTTTTTATGTTTTTAATAAAATGGAGTTTGACACCTGTCAGTTTAATACTAGGTTAACGCTTGGAAAAAGTTATTCTATGTTTATTAATAAGGGCTACCCCCTCCATGATAGTTTTACTTATTATTAGGCGAGTTGATCGCTTGTTTGCCTCTACCGCTTTTAAAAATCATAAAATATACATGTAATATGATAAAATATCCAACATGAACTTCCATAATTGAAAAAACTTTTATTCAAAACGTCTTCTTGAATCTCAAATCATAAAAAAAAAACTGAGTTCAACGCTATCTTGAATGGAATCTTGATTTTATTCTTTTAACATTATCGGTATTAGAACATTATCTTATGCTGCCATGCATAGCATGATCAAAGGTTATAGAGACATAATATTGAAGCTTATTTTATACATACAAACAAGTCAGAATTATACATTCCTGGATTATTTACAAGCTTAGGTATTTTATTTATATACTTAGACATTAAGTACAATAAACTTTAATATAATGGATAGTGTGTTTTAAAAGAAATTAAAGTGTTATCCTACTATTACTAATACTGTTAAGTGTGAATTTGAGTTTGTTCGTTGTTGAATGTCATCGTAGTGATAAGGGAACTTCGCGAATAATTAATTGTTTTTTTTACTATAAAGGGGCAAATGATTAATCGGAGGCATTTTCACGACCACCGACGCCCATAGACATCCGCATAGAGGTTATAACGAGTAAATTTATTCTGCTTTAAGTGACATTTAAAGACCAGTGCAGAGGTGACATTGGATGTTGCCAGTTAGACTTCTGTCCAGTTTATAGATGTGTAACCTTTGATTTATGCAGAATAGGTAGTCAAACGAGCAGTCGGACCCTTTTAATAACTACCCACGCTCATAAACATCTTAATTGTATGCATTGCCCTTTCAGCTGCAAATAAGCATGACACTGCCTCTTAATAATTAACTATGTATTTGTTAGTGCAGTAAAATATAAAACACATCAAATTTATAAATACAATGAATCCTTTATTTTTCACAAATTTTGGTTATTATTTAATAATAACCAAAATTTGTGAAAACGAAATTTGTAGTTCATTTGTCCCTTAATTTAATAACAAAGTAAGCGAGACTACTTCGAAAACCTGTAGAACCGGTCCTACGTGAAACTTTAGTTTCTCTTAATACATAATACCAAAAATTGTAATAGATCTTTTATTTACACTTATTTCTTAGGTATAACTATTAATTCATATTGGTATACAATTCAGCAAATGGGAGGTGACATATTATGCGTGTTTAAAGTTAATTTTCTTTTTTGTGAGCATAGATCTAATCTAATCATTTCGATGATATAATACTTGGTGACGGACGGACAGTCGAGGTTTTGTATTACGAGCCCATTGGGCGTGGAACCTTAAAATAGATTTACTTATTTATTGGCCTCAGCTTTCATTTTGTCTTTCGGTACTTTATTAGAAACATAAGTGATGTTTGTAACAATGGTGTTGTTTGTAACACTAGTGATGTTTGTAACAATAGTGTTATTGTGTCTTTAGTGATGTTTCTAACAGTTTGTAACATTAGTGTTGTATGTAACATTAGTGTTGTTTGTAACATTAGTGTTGTTTGTAACATTAGTATTATCGTGTCATTTGTGATGTTTTTAACAGTTTGTAACATTAGTGTTGTATGAAACATTAGTGTTGTTTTTAACATTAGTGATATTTGTGACATTTTTCTTTGCACAATAAATAACAACACTACTGAAATATGTCTCAAATGGCTGTAGTTTAGTCTTTGCTAAATAGTAGCAACTAATTTTACACATCACAACATCAAATAAATAGAGGATGTTTGCCACATCGGCCTGTCAAGTTAAAAATGAACTAAAAGCGTCCAAAAAAAGTGCACGACTCAAAATCTGAATTTAGAATTATATTTTTTATTTTGAAGAAAATTGGTAAAGATAACAGAAAGGTAAAAATGATAGAGCCCTATCTAACACTTCAAAATACAAGTCGTTTAATAGGGATCGTGCAATAAACATAGAGGCAGCATTTTATCTGAATGTGGCGTGTCCCAGTATTAGTTGTAGAAATTAGATATACAATGTCATGTTGACATTTAATTATTATAATATTTATTTTTAATAATAAACGTCAAACGCAATTATGCAAGTTAAAAGTTCATATTTCAGATACAAGTTGGCGCGACAGTCTAGAAAACACGTTACATTATGTAACAGTATAGTTGCCCTGAATTTTTTTTTATGATATAGGAGGGCAAACGAGCAATCGGAGCCATTTTCATGACTACCGATGCCCATAGACATCCGCGTAGGGTATGCCGATGCGCTCCCACCGCACGAAACGCGACAGCACAGCTGTCATTTTACGTGCAGTATCTACAGAAAGGTGTCCTCTCTCGGGCGCGGAGGCGGCGGGTGACAGTTGTTGTTGGTGCCGTCGGGGAGGTGCAGCCGCACCTTCCGCGAGCTGTTGTTGAACTGATGCAAGTGCTTCGGGTATTTCAGACTGTCATCTTTCATCTGGGAAAGCAAAATATTAATAATATGTGTAGCGTTTTTGTAGACAGGCAAACATAGAATAAACTGTCTCTCTCTCTCTCTCTCCCAATCAATCCCGGGTTCACGGGTATGAGCCAGTAGCCTGAGAGGCACGGGTGAGAATGGCCGAACTATCGAGAGAGTCGCATGACTCTACTGCGCCCGGTCGCAGAGTCGCTAAGTCGTGCGACTGCATCACGACAGTCGCAAAGTCGCCGGTCGCTGCGTCTAAAAGTCGCATCTGTTCTGTAACTCTTAGCGCAGATTAATTGTTTAAATAAGTACAACAAAACAAAAGTCCCAAGCTGCATAGCAGCGGACTTAGGCCGGCACGACGGCACGGTATCGCTTACTAGCCGTAGTGACGTGCCGATGGCTTCTTGGAGAGGAGGAGGAACGTAGGGACGCACATCAATCATGCGGATGTCTATGGGCGTCTATAGTCCTCAAATTACTCCAAACGTTTCCCCTTATGCTAATAAAAAAGCCGGCCAAGTGCGAGTCCGACTCGCACACCGAGGGTTCCGTAATCCAAACGTAATGCACAGTTTTCAATTATTGTAACTTTACGCCTGCCGTTTAAGTTGACAAACGTATATAAGCGGTTGCTCACACACATTTAGTAGGCAACGAATTACAGTTATAAGTTGATAATGATTTTTCCAATGATCTACATATAATTTACTAGTTTTCAGATTTATTCTTATATGTGTGCTATAAGTTCTTACTTCTTGCCAAATTTCACAACTCCAGGTCAACGGGAAGTACCCGATAATTTTTTGGTTTTCGACAAAGTACTTTTTTCATACAAAATTTGTGCATAATTGGCTATAATTTTTTATTGCGTTAACTTAAAAGTCTGATTCTTTCAAGGCATCAAGGCGTAACTGATCTCTGTATTTGACGAAAATTTCAGCTTAATCCCTTCACGCGTTTTAGAGAAAAAGGTCTTGACAGACGTACAGACAGACGGACAACAAAGCGATCCTATAAGGGTTCCGTTTTTTCTCTTTGAGATACGGAACCCTAAAAATGAATATATTTTAATAAAAAATAATGATGACCTTAATTACAGAATCCTTAATATACATTTATCTAGTTACCCAAAGGAAAGTTATTCTGTGCATCACCTAAACCCTGACACAAAAGGGCATCAATCTCCGGACTACGCAAGTCTAGGTCATACTTTTTAGACTTTTATTATAATATACTTACTTATTATACAGCCGCTGGGAGGCTTTGTTTGATATCCCGCTATTTTTTGTGGGTAGGTATTCAGTGAAAGGTAGGCATTAGATATAAAAAAGATGAAAAAAGTTGAAAAATGCTATACCTAACTCTTCATTGTCCTCAATTTCTCATCAACGCGACGTCTTCATTTTCATTTTTTTATAATATACACGGGCAAAAAAGCAATCGGAGCAACACTTTCATGACTATCGACGAGTGACGCCCATAGACTTTCGCATAGACGTTATACTGATTTGACCCTTTATCCTCTCTCTTTGTTGGCCCAGCTAATCACACCACACTTAGGTTACCGGCTTCTTACACACCGCACGCAACGCAACAGCACAGCTCTTTTACGCCGGTAAGCGAGAAGTACCTCCCCGGTCGTGCCGGCCCAATTCATGCAGTGTGCATTACCTATAGTAAGTATTAGTATGTATTGGTATACCCTTGGGAATAGTAGTATTATACCTGTTACACCTTGGGAATAGTACCCTCCTCCCAGGCTACTTCTATACACAAATAAATGTAAATTATATTTTTTATTGTATATAATTAAGAACGTATAATGAAGAAATTAATGAGGCCCGCTGAGTTTGTTTCGCCGGTTTTTCTAAGGACAGGGCTAGGGTTGAACCGGTAGTAGATGAAATTTTTGACGTTCAAAAAGCAATTTTTTAAATTCTATTTTGAATAAAAATATTTTGATTTTGATTTTGATAGTCATGAAATGGCTACAACTGCTCGTTTGTAAGATTTTTTTCAGACTGTAAAAAAGACTAAATCAGATAAGCGATCATCAGCGCCGGATTAAGTGCTGGCGGGGCCTGGAGCTTTGAGACCTTAGAATTGAGTAAGAGGCCCTTTTATGGGCACAAAAATGATCTTAAGGTCCTTAATCCTTATGGGGCTGCAGCCCCCCTAAACCCTCACTTGGATGCGGCGCTGGCGATCATTCTTAATTCAGTACGGATCTACGAATCATCATCATCAACTTACCCTAAAGGTGAGCTCGTGCCGCATCCGCCTGTGGGAGGACGTGAACAGCTCCGTGTGCGCCCTGGACTCCGTCCCCACGTTCTCGTTGCCCGACTTCACCAAACACCACAACCATTTGTATGGAGGGATGTTCCTGTTGAGTACCACTCATGAGGCGAAGTAAGAAAACTTAGATGTAGGCCACGCTGCATTAATGCTATATTGAGTCGAATGACCTGAGAAATACCTCTTGCTCATTTGATTATGTCTTAAAGTAAGTATGCTATGGTGTCATATACTACCGGGTTACATTATCTCTGGACCTGACGTTGATGACGTCATGTCGCATCGGCGCTCAACTACGGTGCGCGTACTGACACAACAGGGTGAACGCGGGGCCGTGAACGGGGAACGGGGGCGGGGCGCACATTCCAGCCAGGTCCTCACTTATTGTGATCGAGTAGTAGTTGGAGAGTTTTGGATGCAGTGGACGGGAGAAGGGAATTAGAGCAACGTATAATTATCCAGATGTCTGGACATCAGTGATAATTAATGCTCGCTATAACAATGCGCATTTTGATAATCGAAATATGATTTAAAATTTTTTTTTGACTAAAGTGAAGTGGAAACTCTTTTACGCTGTTTCGACCATGTGAAGAAGTACTTAGTCCACTCATAAATTACTTACAATAAAATGTGTATGGTTTGCTTGAATTTCCTTAGTCGATAGACTCTTGGCTTTCTGCCTGATTAGCCTATTTAGTCTATGTGCAAATGAGCAAGAGGCGAGAGAGATGCTATCTTAGAATTGATTAAGAGGATTTAATTGTAAGCACTGGATGATATCAGGCTCTTCATGAATATTTATACTATTATGGGCATATGAAAATTGATTCACGGCAATTCAACCTATAATAAAGTTTGTGTCTGAAATCTTATATTGGAAAGTAAGCTGACATTTTTCAGCGATTATAGAACGACTAGCTGTGCCCCGCGGTTTATCCCGCGTTAAATTTCTAAGACTTACGTCATACCATCTACCTGCATGCCAAATTTCATCCCAATCGTTTCCTCTGTCTACGCCCCAATCCGTCCAATGGTTTGGGCTGTACGTTGATAGATCACTATGTCAGTGACCTTTGAGTTTTATTTTATTAAAAATCGGCTGCGTTAATTTTAAATAGTTCCAGCCATAGATGTGGACGAAAAACAAGAGAAACATTTAAGAAATGAAATGAAATGAAAAAGTTTATAGTAAGTAAATTTTTAATATTAAATTATATAGAAAAAATATTACTACTTCTTTTATATTATTTTAAGATTTATTACTGTCCCAAAATAATTTGATTGACTTGCTTTTCACGGCGTTTTCAAAAAGTCACCGATAAGAATGCTAAATGAAGATATATGAAGGAGAGCTTAACGATTACTAAGCCATTTAACGAGCGTTTCAAAAAAGGTTCAGCGTTTAGGTCGGTACGAAAAAAATACCACAAATTCTTTTTGTCTTGAATACAGTTTTTAGCTTAGAAGAAGATACAATAAATAATAATGAATAAGCAAAAAGCGTTAATGAAAAAACATGTTATTAGAATTCATTTGTACAATATCTTCCATTATTATTATTTTTAATAGTAATGTAATATATGTAGTTATAAAATAATATATATTGAATTTTGAAATAATATGTATTGAAAATTGAATTGAATTTGGTAAGAGGTAGTGCCACACTGCATGCTTGCATGCAGTCGAATTGGGCCGGCACGACCGGGGAGGAACCTCTCGCTTACACGAGACTGGCGTATTGTGACAGCTGTGCTGTCGCGTTTCGTGCGGTGTGTAAGTAGCCGGTGGCCCATGGAGGTGGGAGGAGAAAGGAGGGCAGCGCATCTGTATAGCCTCTATGCGGATGTTTGTGGGCGTCGGTAGTCATGAAAATGGCTCCGGCTGCTCGTTTGCCCTCCTATATCATAAAAAAAAAATGTATTATGTGAGGGTGATTGTACATATTGAATAACGTTCGCTGTAGCTCAGCCGAGACGGCCAATATACGAGTAGCTGGACACCTGTTTTATTATTTTCCCAAGATATAAGGACGCAAACGTAAATCACAAGCATAAGGAAGCAAACGTACAATCGGAGCTATTTTAATAACTACGAACACACAGACATCCACATAGAAGCAGTGTTTACACCAAAATGCCTGTGTCTTTATCTGAAGACAACCCTTAAGTCTTGATTGGGATATACGACAATAAGTTGTGGTATCAAGGTCATTATTTAAATGGCTGATTGACTTATCAAAAAGACTACCTGCTCTTACGCATTCAACAAAGGATCAACCTGTAAT
>LUGF01039116.1:249679-262450 GCA_001625245.1 Calycopis cecrops | reverse complement strand
ACCTGTTTTATTATTTTCCCAAGATATAAGGACGCAAACGTAAATCACAAGCATAAGGAAGCAAACGTACAATCGGAGCTATTTTAATAACTACGAACACACAGACATCCACATAGAGGATATTCAGATTGGCCCCCCATCTTCTTCCTCCTTCATCCATGGACCACCGGCTACATACAAACCGCACGAACCGCAATTTGCTTGTGGTATTTTATTTTTCACAATTTCGAAGTCCATTTTTATACTTTCGTTTTTTTTATCTCACACTTTTTAGGAAGGGTACAAACTAGCAGTCGGAACGTTTTGATGACTAATGATGTCCATGCAGAACCTTTCTTTCTCCTCACCAATAGGCCACTGGCTACTCACAAATCGTCGTACGTAACCGAATCGTGGTATCAGCCTCCCTAGCCGTGTTGGCCAGATCCATCTGTAATGCAGTGTGACACAACCTCTTCCTTCTTGTTCCTTGGACGACGTGACGCACAATTTATTTCTAGTAGATATAATATACTAAAACTATCTCCGAAATACATTGATGTTTTTGTTTGTTGGTTTTACGTTTGTTGATGTTATACGATATAATACGTTGTGTTTTATGTCAATCAGTTTAGTAGTTTGCGTAGTAGAGCGTATTTTTATTTTCAATTTATTTACCTATCACTAACTGTACTCTGCAGTTTTACTCGGGTAAAATCTATCCTAAGGGAAAGATTCATTTTAGGGATAAATTAATTTTACTGTTAATTTGGATTTAGATTGAAGTCTATATCTATGTTTCATTTTATTAATATCATTTGTTTAGTGTTTCTGTGGAAGAATAATGAATACATGAAATGTTTGCATATTTAATATTAGTAAACTTATTCATCAATTGGCTTAAATGTAGTAAGCTGTTTTCCTCAATAAAAATTATAATAAAACTAATTTGTGAAAGTAGAAAGTAGAGATTATATTTTAAGTATTAAAATTATTTAAGTTTTCCTTACCTTAAACTCAGGAATATTCTACTTGAGAATATGAAGTATATGACGGGGTTTGCGGCCGAGTTGAGCGGCGCCAGACTTTGTATGAGTGAAGCGATGGCTATGTTCACTTGTGTGTCGGGCACGTAGCCGTACACCTGGAGCAGGTCGAAGATCATGTATGGAGACCAGCAGAAGACGAATACTGAGAACAGAAAAACAAATTGGTTTTATTTAGCTTAGGAGACCAAACAACCCCACTCGACGCATCTCCATCTTGAGTGAAGGGGCTTAGTAACCGTGTCTTGAACCACCACGGTGAAGTCATGAGGGATCCCAGGAAGGGACGTTCCGAGTGGGCATGGCCCCATAGGCCCACTCTGGATGCGTCCAAGGGGGGTGCGCGGGTCGGAGTTTTCTGGCCTCCGCTGCTACGAGGGTTCGCGGGAGGAGAGGTGTCTTGGTGTGTCGTGCGCCCTGTCTCTCGCGACTGGACTGAACTTCTTCTGCGGCCCCACCGCCAACGCACCGACAGATGCGTTGGCGGTGGGGCCGCAGAAGAAGAGGAGATACGAGTCGTTGCCGTCCTCCCTGTCCTCTGCGGCCGTTTATTGGTTGGTATCTGGGTGGCGGTCTCGGGGTTGGCCACCGCTGGGCGCCGCGACTCGGAGGTCCTCCACCCATGTCTCTGAATTATCAGATGGTGGCGTTTATGGGACCAGGGGTCAGGATGGGAACCTGACCCCATTGCACGGTTTCAACGTTGGAGTAGGCACTGTTCAAAGGCAGCCGGTCAGTCCTCATGGAGGAGAGCCATCCTATTACCTACTTCTCACAAAAGCCCTATCTACATTTTTCAGCTACTAAAAGATCATAAATGAGTTGTAGCGATTGAGGTAATACTTCTTACCAATTAATTAAACCTTTCAGCGTCCAATCCCCTGTAATACGACCCTAGCCGTAAATTATCGAGGCTACGACGCGCGACGTTGAAACAGGCTCGACGAAAACTTTTGAACAATTTTATATTTCTGACGACCAGCCTAGCGCAGTGGTACAAGGCTCGGATAAGCGGAGCATGTTGCGCCAGGGGTCGCGAGTTCGAGTCCCGCCTTTATCATGGATGTTTATGTTTATTTATTTCTATAATAAAAATCATAAATATACTTTCTTAATTTTATACAACACATCAAATATATTTCCGTTCTCTAGTTTCCGTAATACAAGTACTTACGGTACTTAGTACGGGGCTAGGCTAACGTGGTGTGATATGTCCACACATATTATTATATTATATGTATTATAATATAATGTTGTGCTAAAACGCTCAGTCGCGTCCACATTGAAGTCACTTTTGAGTTAACTTCGACTGGTTTGATTAGAAAGTTTGAGAAATTGAAAGCGATATATATTTACATAAAAGTTTTTTTTTGTAGTAGGTACAGGGCATAAATTATACACTTATATACAGAGAGTACAGGGTGCAAACGAACGTGTCACCTAGATGAAAGTGATGTCCGATGCCCACAGACATCTGCAGCACCAGGGATTTTGCATATGCGTTGCCGTCGTAAGACGTAAGTTCGCGTTAGCATACATGCTATATGCATGCTATGCTTAGGATAGCGGAGCATCGCTAATCCGTGGCAGCTACGTATTGAATTTTAGGTTAATTTTAAGTATCCGCTTCTAACCTGTGACTGAATTTTATCTGTTTGTTCTCTTAACTGGCACCAATTGAAGAATAATTTAGAACAGAATAAGTCAAGAATAGCAAAATCCCATTTATCAACGACATTAAAATGCAAAACGCATTACAGTTCTCTATCCATCTTAACACATAATTAACAGACATTATAGAAATATGGCCGAGTAGATTTTAAGTGTGCTCACTGGCGACGGTGTTTGAATTAATAAAAATGCAATTATGGCTGAAACTGGGTTGAAATTTGCATAAAAATTGTTGATATTAAAATGAAAACTTCTTTTAAAATTCCTGCATTTTACGACTCGAGTAAACTACTTCAAGGCGTGCATATGTGTAGGATTATAACCTTTTTGTCCACTTATCTCTAATGGACGACTAGATTTTATATTCAGAGCAAGGATGTGCGCTTAACGTGGTAACATTAAAATACAATTTCATATTTCAGCAATTCATCGGAATTATTTCATAAAAATAGGCCAAGTCGAGTCCACGAATATTGCCTATTCACTGGAGGCACTTAACAACTTATATAACTTGATTAAGTGTATTAAATATAATTGTCTATTTTATGGATTTATTCCTTTAATTATATTATTATAAGTTCTTATTTTTGTGTCATATACATTAAGGAAAGTGCCATAGGTTTTAATGGCTGTATCTTTTGATTGCGTAAAAATCTAAAAACGGTTATGTCGATGTCAGGGCTTATAGACATGAATTTAGTATTTGCCATCAATTTTAGCTTAATCCATCGCGCGTTACCGAGAAAAGGGTTTAGATGGAAGATGGACAAAAAATTGATCCTGAAAAGGGTTTTGCCTTTGAAGTTACGGACTTTTAAAAAGGAAGTACGATATAGTGACTGCGAACCGCGGTTTCGCCCGCGTTAATTTTGATCCCGTGGAAAATAAAAAATCATTCCATGGCATCCCATAGGAACATTTTTTCGGGATAGAAACTATCCTTAGTGTTAATCCAAGTTACCTTTTATGTGTGTGCTAAATTTCATGAAAATAGGTCGAGCAGTTTTTGCGTGAAGGAGTAACAAACAAACAAACATAATTATAAACTTTCACATTTATAAAATAACCTATTAATTTTATAGAATATAATAATATATAGAATGACAGAACATTAGATCAGAGTACAAAGCAGGACTAGTTCTACTCCATCATAATTATAGCTCTTGTCATTTGTTAGACAAAGCTATTTGTTTGAAAATGTCTGTCAAAATCAGTAATGGAAGGGGCGGAAATGTGAGTGACATTAAGCCTAATTGGGTGTACAGCCAAACATCGACGTTCCTGAAAATGCCATAATCTATTTGATGGCCTCAACGCTGCTATCCGGACCATGAAATTGGAATATTATATATTACTAAGCGTTTGCAAAAGAAAGAAAAGTTTAACCTGTATGTATTATTTTTATATATAATCAAATGGTAATAAGCAAACGAGAAATCAGAGCCATTTTCATGACCACCGATGCCCATAGACATCCTCATAGAGTTGTATAGACGTGTTGCCCCCTTCCTTCTCCTCCCTTCATGGGCCACCGGCTACTTACACACCGCACAAAACGCGACATCACTGTTCAGCTGTTAGTTTACGTTGGTTACGTGACCACAAAAGTGAAATATCATTAAATTATTTAAAAAGAAGGTAACTTGTACATATTTAGCTTTACATCATTACCTTGTATTTGTCTGATTTATGATAAAGCAGTTCAAAAAAAATATTTCTTACACTTAGTAGAAGATTAGTAATTTCACTGACTTCAAAAAGGAGGTTCACTGAGATGGCCACTGTAGCTGAAATTCGGATAAGAAAGCAAACTAGCTATGCCCCCCGGTTTTAGTTCTGATTTGTGAATCTAAACCATTCTTAAATCCACTTCAACACACACAAAAAATTTAGTCAAAATATGATCAAAATCGGTCCAGTCGTTTAGGAGGAGTTCAGTGACATAAAGACGCACACACGATTTATATATATAGGTATAAATAAGCGCTAGTGAACTACGATAGCGAAATCCTGTACAAAATACCGGTAGGGATAGGATTTTAGATTAGTAACAAAAGAAGCTGTTCCCCACTATTTCGAAAGTTTCGATTCCTTGGAAATGTTGAGTCAAAAGTCAAAAGTACCAAGAAAAGGAAAATAAGGATTCAATTTTTCCATTTGGTGGAACCCTAAAAAACTAATATAAAATACCAAAGAATTCAATATCTTATCTATATCTCCATCGATTGAAGCCCGTATTAAAATTCAATACCAGCTGTCATATTGAGTGAGAGTCACAGCACACAAGCGACTTGTAGACATGTCGATCGGCGATTTAGCGACTACATCGATACAGTCGCAGAATTTAGCGACTCTCTGCGATCGGTCGCAGTAGAGTCGTGCGACGGTATCGCGATCTCGCTACTGCATTTAGACATTAATAATTGACATACTTTAGCGTCTAAGTCGCCGCGTCTGGCGTCTTGAAGAGTGCGCTCCCCGCGTCTAGTCGCTGCATCGAGCGTGTAAAAAGCGACCGAGTCGCCAGTCGCCGCGTCTAAAAGTCGCGTGTGCTGTCGCCCTAATACACATTTCTGTAATAATAATGGACTGTGAATGACGTGCCACGACACAATACACACAAGACTCAATAATAGTTTTATTTGTTCACAAAATGGCTTTTCCTTAATCATACAATACGAGGAAAACCACAGGATTCTTATGGGCTTGTAACTATAATAACTTCACCTGCCCATTAAGTGGGAGGTGGAAGGAGGGCAACGCATATGTATAACCTTTATGCGAATGACTATGGGCATTGGTAGTCATGAAAATGGCTCCGACTGCTCCTTTGCTCTCGTATGCTATCAAAAACTTACTTTGACAAAAATTCAAGTTCGTGTATTGGATTGTTAAACTGTCGCGTTTATCCAGTGACTACCTGCGACCCGCGGTTTATACTGCTCATAATTCTCAGATATAAATTTAGAAGGTTTCTAGCTTAGTCGGGACATGGGTACATGTCCGCAAACCTAGCTGCACTAATTTACTTCCCAAAGGATTTTTTTTTGGGAACAGGCAAAGAAAAACGTTCATTCTAAGTCAAAAAGAAAAAAATGTGGGATTGTCATTCCCAACAACTGCGCTACTACTTTTTATATCAAATTCTTTATATTTTGTAAAGTCGAAATTATAAAATACCTTTATAATATTATCTTGTAACTTTGAAAATAAAATTTAATAAAATATTTTATGAGAAGGTAATGTAAAACATATTTCTACTTGAGTTTAACCCAATTAACATTCAAAATGAATTTACTGTAATTTACAATCAACCTAGGTATTTTTTGTAAAAAAATGTTAAAGTAATTCTAATAAACAAAATTACGGAGCGAATTTATTTTCATAAAATTTCGTTTATTACGCTTCATAAAAATCCTAAACAGAATTCAGGGATAGGCTAATGAGGCTTATACAAAAAATCTTATTCATAACACGAAATTATTAACAATACAAAAGTATAAAACATATTCACAAGCGGCTTCAATTTTTATTCGTTTCGTTGCGTTCAGGAATGTTAATGGAAAAAGGACGCAACGAAACGAAAAAACTTTTACTGTCGTCGATTTTTTTCTAGTGACTATGGGATGATAGCTACATAGAAAATAGCTAAAGCTCATTTTCGCTGAGGGAGCCCGTGGTCTCTCTAACTATTATAAAAATAATTAAATTAGCCATTAAAAATATTCTCATATTCGGATGCGTCTCTCCGATCTGCGAGAAAGTGGAGTCGGTCCCCATTTCGACCCGGAACCTAGACTTGTCGCGTCGTCCGACAAGCACTCACATCAATTCGAATAAGTTATATCAGACTTGTCTTCGCTTCCATGGCAAAAGTCCGAAAAAAAGGTAAAGCTCCATACGTAGATACAAATACATAAAGGTCGAGAAATGTTATACAATAATAAATAAGCCTGTCGTAGATTTCGAAACACTAACAAAATCTGCTGATAAACATTTAGGTTCGCGGGCGACCCGCTTGTTATTTTCTTGTTTTTATGCTATGTGTGTGGCAAACAAGCCGTCGAAATTTTTCAATTACTATCAAAGCCCGTAAACACCCAGACAATCAAGGCTATGCAGTTGTGCTGTCCTCCTTCGCCTCCTTCCTTCTCAATGAGCCACCGGAAACACACACAACCGAACGAAACGCGACAGCAGCTGTCATTTTACGCTGGTGTCATGTGAGTGAGATGTTTCAACCAGGTCGGCTGCAAAGCAGCTTGGTACTCCCTTTCAGGAAGAAAATCTTCGTTATTACAACTTACCAAAGACAATCACGAATGTCATTTTAACTGTTTTGATTTTGGCCTTGGGTATGATGCCGCGGCTGCTTTCCCGACGACTGTCCATGTCGTCACCGTCTGCAAAAAAAAAATTACAAGAATTTACAAAAAAGAGTAAAATGTTTGCTTATAAGTACTTATTTTTTTTTATTAGGGCTCTTTGATTAGGGAGGTAAATTGTAATTACTTCCTACTGCTCCTACTATCTTCTGATTAAATTCGTTACGGGTTCCAAGACAGATTTAGCTTTTCCCTCGGGCTCCCTGCGATCATATCAAAGGGTCAAGTGTGGTTGCCGCTGTCGATCCTGACTACACAGGAGTAGCAGCGGTGGGAACGAGTGGTTGGCCGAAACCCTTTATTTATAAGTACTTAGCTAGTTGGCAGAGTGGCCCATGTACTGAATCAACTAAGAATGATCTAAAATTAAATTGAAAAACAGAACCGGGCTTAACTTTAATATATACAATAACATGTGGCCAAAAAATACCATCCTTTTTTTTAAATCAATGTAAATAGATAAATACATCGGTGTGGTGTGTATGTAGCGGGTAGCCCATGGAGGGGGGAGCAGAAAGGAGGGCAGCGCATCTGTATAGCGTCTATGTGGATGTCTATGGGCGTCGGTAGTCATGAGCCTTCGACGTTATTTTCAGAAAGGAATTGCCGATAGTCCCCGTTGCAGTATATGAATATAGACAAATTTAGGATGATAAAATAAAGAGGCCGGAGAGCCGTAGGCAAGTCGAGTCGACTTTTATTGTTGTCCTAAACAAACATACCATCAGCGATATTAGAAATACCTTTTGTCTTTCGTCGAGCATAAAAATTCTGAAAATATATGAAAGTATAAGCACATGGAAGGGTTGGGTCAAATCTGAAGACTGATTTTTCAAACAATTTAGTGGAGCAAACGCACAATCAGCGAATTTTGATGTAAACCCAACGCCCATCGACATTTGCGAATTTATTATACAGGACCAAAAACCTATGTTATAAACTGAAAAAAATGAAGCTAACTTAAGTAACACTACTTTTCCTCAATAAAAAACAAAAAGGTCCATTGCATAGTTACATATAATATCAGTTCATAGTCGATTTTCAAAAACTTTTAAGATACCACGTAGTTTTTGCGATGATTACATGACTACCTAAAAATTACTTGCACAGAATGTGCATGAGTATATACCGACAGAGTAAGTATAGTTCAATATACATATAAAAAAATCAACATTCACTTATAAAACCTGAGTAGGTAAATGATTAATTATCTATTGAAAATTTGTACAAAATCAAAGGGCTATGAGCTGTTCTGTAATAACTGATAATGCCTGAAAATTCCCAATTAATTCAGTACTTATGTTAATTTCGGGGTTCCGATTTCGAATTTCGATCACAACCCTGAAACATGAGTTGTACCTAAAATGCGTGTTATTCCAATGAGTGAATTCAATTCAGATTGTAGATTAAGTCTCCGTCGGTAACATATTTTTTTATGGTATAGTGGGCAAACGAGCGGAGCCATTTTCGTGACTACCGACACGTTACACACCGCACGAAACGCGACAGCACAGCCGTCCCTTTACGCCGGTCTCATGTAAGCGAGAGGTACCCCATATAAGCAGAATAAATAAATAAATTGCTTTTTTCAGCATTAGAAAATATGTAGTAGTAGGTAGTGACTGAGTGAATTATATATACCGTCGTAAAGTGACAGCTTTGTTGTAGCGTTTCGTACGATGTTTGAGTTTTCGGTGGCCCGTGTAAGGTGAATATCTTACATACTTGACCTAGGTTTACAGTTTACAATAATCAATAATAAAGACTAGCCCCCTTATTAATAAACATAGAATAACTTTATCCAAGGAATAACCTAGTGATAAACTGACATCTGTCAAATTCCATACTTTTTATGTGTTTTTTATTATGTTATTTGACAGATGTTTGTTTATTACTAGGTTATTACTTGGATTAAGTTATTCTATATTTATTAATAAGGGGGTATATGTATATAGTGGATTGGATGTACCTAATCTTGTTTTTCTTTATTGGCTAGAAGCGAAATGGCAGGTACACCTTAAGGTGACTTCCTACGTGTTGCAAGATTTGTTTCGTTAATTTATCCAATTCCCTCGTAGGCCATCAGAACTGTCGCAAACAGGACGATGCGATACAAAGCCATTACTTTACAATGTAGAGAGACGTAGATACTTGTCACGTTGGACATTCGCACACGATTGCGGCTTGGCAGAATAGGCATTACCTATAACCATAGATTTAGAATTGTTCTCACTACGTGAAAGATGTACAAAGCGTGGGAGCGAGACATTCAAATTAACTTCCATCGTAAAAGAAAAGAGACAGTAGATGAAGTACATATGTGACAATTATTTTGCGCGAGTAAGAGGCCATAGCGGCCCGATTACATACTAATGACAAAGTCATATACGTAGACAGAGAAATGTGTTATTGTAACAATTCTGACATTTGTCAAATATTTTCTTTGTCTCGCCGCTGTTCTGACATTGTGTATCTTGTACATTCTAAAACTATGCCTATAACAGTAACTTCTTGGCTAATGAGTTTGGCGATCTTCATCTATACTAGTATTATAATTCTAGTGTAGATGAACATCGCCAAACTTCTAACTTTATTTGTTTGTTACAAACTTCAGCAATGCTGATCCGATCATGGACATTCTTTCATCAAACTTTTTTTGTTGTTGACGCTGTGGAATACATTTAACCATTAGTTCTATGTCGGACACAACATTTAGTGCAATACCGACTAAGCCCCTGAGAATTCCTTCAGCCGCTATAATTGGAGGTCCCAGGTGTGCAGGCAAAAGGATCCCTCCAGCGACAGGCTGGTCTCGACGAAAAGACCAGACTTCTGCTCCTTTGGGACTGTCCGACTGTCTCTGAACAGTATCTACGTCGTAAGAACCGTGCAATGTGGTCAGGTTCTCATCCCGATCCCAGGTCCCAATACTCCAAAGAAGCATGTCATTAATGTCCAAATCGGACTCGCAATTCGTCCCAATGCACGTGCCTGTCCGGCATAGTCTTGAGGATCACGTGCACCCCTCCCCCACGGCAAGGTGGCAGCATCTTCTGGAGGGCTCATTAATAGACAGCAATCAGGAATTATATTCATTTATGATTGAAAGATTATATTTTCCTATGAAGTAGTAACGTGTCGGTTATTGAAGTACCTGAAATTGAAATCCTCCTGTCTATAGCCGTCCACTGCAGAACACTAAACCTCCCCTAAAGATAACGATATAAATTGGCAAGAACACTATTAATTTCCCTTATCTTTAGAAGAGTCACTGAGTTGATTAGCCAACGATATCACGATCTAGACCCTCTAAGGCTGTTTTTACTGAAAGTATCTTCAAATAATTCCGAGCCACGGTTTTCCTTTTTCGGGTCAAGTGGAACGGAGATGAGAATTTTTAATCAAAACTCGTAGATTCTCGAGTCCTCATAAAATTGGTAAACAAGCAAATACACCAGTTGATCTGTCTGGATAATTCTAACGAAATTTAGCGATGATTGAAGTGCTCTTGAGGGTTGAAAAATAACCCTCAAATTTTAATGGTTTAATTCTAGTAACTAATATATCTCTACTAATGCTATAAATGGGATTGTAAATTTGTTTTATGGCAAAACTAACCAACCGCTCATAATTAAACTTTGTACACGAATTCTAAAAGGTATTAGAAAGGACATAGTATACTCTAAACTCCAAAAAAAATACAAATTTTTAATAATACAAATTTTGTAAAACTAGTACTTAATAAATTAAAAAGAGGAACGATATTTTGTTTGTGTCGAATCGAACGTGGCAAAGTGCCAGTTGTAAATTTGGGAGGAGGGAAAGACGCCTGCACAGCTTTCATGAAGACTCCACTTGCTCTTTTGGTCCCCTATATTATTTAGAAAAAAAATATCTTCAGGGCATTTGGTCGGTGTTTCTGAACCGATACGACCTGGGGTTCTTCAAGAAAGATTACTATTTTCGCAAGGCAACGCACCTCCAAAGCCTCGGCTATCTATGGAGGGCGGAAGTCATCTAACATCTGCTTGTCTGCCCCTTATCCTATAAAATAGGCATTAATCATAATAATGTGCTCTCATATACAAATGTTCAAGTGAAAAAATAAGGTATAATTTTCAAAGCACATAAAACGGGTAAGACGAATTTAATTATCACGGAGAAAACAGCGAAAAAATAAACACGAATATCCGCAATTCTGCTTCCGCAAGCTCCGCATTTTATTTAAATTTGTCAGCGAATACAACTTGGCTTTATGTTCCGGTAATAAGCCGTAAACCAGAAGACTTGGAGAGGTGCGACGTTTACCTAAGATTCGTTAAACTGTGACGTAAACAAGAGGGGTCATGAATTTTTAAAACAGGTTTTATTAAAGTATAAAGGGCTTAGAAATAGAAATAGAAATGGCGTTATAACTTGAATACAATCTAGTGCATTTAATGAATATCATCATAAAATAGCATACATGTCTAGTCTATGCAGATGTCTATGGGCGTCGGTAGTCATGAAAATGGCTACAACTGCTCGTTTGCCCTTCTATATCATAAAAAAAATACATCGATTTGGCAAAGTAGCAGACCATTAAATGTTGAAAATCGACAAAACTTTAAAAAAATATCGTTTTTTGGCCCCAGCTGCCAATCCTTTGAGGTACAAACGTCGAAACCCATTGAATTAGCTGCTAAATCGCTATTAGCTGCATAGCTGAACCATGATTTGCATATCACCATATAATAGCATGCATCGATTTGGCGCAGATACAATCTTTTATTTGCAGAAAAATTTGTTCGGCGTGTTTTTTTTTTTAAAGTTATAGGAGGGCAAACGAGCAGTCGGAGCCATTTTCATGACTAGCGACGCCCAAAAACATCTTAGGCTATACATATGCGCGGCCCTCTTTTCTCCTCCCACCTCCATGGGCCACCGGCTACTTACACACTGCACGAAACGCGACATCACAGCTGTCACTCACATGTGTCATCACACACACACAAGTACACGAGAGGTACCAAACGTCTGTCTGTTCCATACGTTATTATATTAATTCAAAGGCATTGATTGTGACCTTGGAACGACAGGGGAAGCAGCACTTGCTAACGCGATGCCAACGTAAATTGACAGCTATATTGCGCTTTTCGTGCCCATGGAAAGAAAGGAGAAAGAAGGAGGACAGACAATATAAAATATTCGCGGAAATATTACCTCTATGCGGATGTTTATTGGCGTTGGTCAACAAGTTCCAAAATGCTCGTTTGCCTCCCTGTACTATAAAATATGTGTCAGCTTAGTTTCGTTATTTTTTTTCATCAAAGTGTAATTTGTGTCCAGCGAAGCGAGAAGGGTTAAGCTAGTATAATATAGATATAATATTCTTGGATACTCGTGGAAGTCGTTATCTCTACGACGCAATTCCTTACCCGATTTTTTGTATATTTTTAGGTATATAAAATTCATTTTCTACGTAAAAAACGTCCTCGTAAAAATATAGTACGTAGATGAAGATGTTAGATATTTGAATTGAATTTCCAGGACAAGAAGGGTTAGCAGAGATAGTAATAATGTAGAGTGTACATAGAATTTAAAAATGGACTTCTAATATTACGTGTAACGGAGCGTTTAAGTATTACGTAAAGCAATATTTAAAAATATTTTGGAACCACCCTCCTCCCATGTAAAGCGGCGAAACGTTG
>LUGF01039116.1:228630-244554 GCA_001625245.1 Calycopis cecrops | reverse complement strand
CGCTGGTCATCCACACCTGCCACTGCACCTGGTTCATGCTGGACCAGCATTGGAGAGTGCCTGTGGAATTAGACAGAGATAGTACCCGTGGAATTAGAAAGAGATGGTGATATGTGCAGCTGAATCAGATCAGTACGTTCGGTGAGGTAGGTAGTTTTTTTATAGTATAAGGAGAAAATCTAGTAGTAGAAGCTTTTAAGTGTCATCCGACGCTCATCCACATTATCCAATAGCTTCGCAGATGTCTTGTGATTATAGTACGTTATGGGTGTCGCGATCTGCACAAAGTTACAATTACTCATTTGTACCTTTACACTATATTTTATAGGTAAATATGCATTTTTATAAAAAAAAATATATCTCGCCCGCATAATGGGGACGCGATGTGAACCTTTCCAGTCTCATTTTGTGCGGTGTAATGCATATTTAATACTTACTCTGCCACTCCATAAATGACACAGAACTATTTTTAAAACGTCTTAGAACAGAGCTTACAGGTTTTTTACTACAGATTTTTAATCCTTAAATTGATCTTCCATTGAAATCAATTTATTATTTTCAATATGAATAAATAAATAATACCTTGTATATTGGCTTCATCGAAGAGAAATAACATGGGCACGCAGAATAAAAAACTTATAATCCAAGCGGTGACGATGAGTACCCTTGCGCGATGCCCTGCAAATAAAGTTGGTTAACAGCTGACCCCGAGCAAACATTTCATATATAACCAAATCCCGAGCCCTCCATATTGGCTATATCGGAATTACTGTGCGTAATATAGGAATATAGCTGGGAATAACGCTTCTTATTTATCGCTAATATCATCAATACTTTTCCAATATTTCAGTGTCTGTGTATACCATACAATGGGCACAATCCGATATTGGTATTCTTAGGATGAACTACGAATTTTTCCATTGACAATGTTGATATTTAATATTTTAAATACAAACACTTTCACTTTCTTTTCAAAAAAAATATACGATTGATATAATTTGGTGTTCCTATTCGTGGCAGGAACTACGTATTTTCGATAGAAATTGTTTGTATTTTATATTTTAAATACAAACATTTTTTCAGTTTTATTTAAAAAATATATCTGAAACTGGTAGATTTTACTATCAGTTTCAACTTCAGAGAACAGGACAATTTCAGATAAGCCTGCAAAAAAACTCAATAGCTTGGGGTTTATAATTTTTGTTTCTTTAATACAGTGGTAGGCAACCTTTCGGCAGGCGCGTGTCGCGCGGCCGCAAAATAAACTAAACGTGGGCCGCATTTGTGATATTCACCCTACAAGCCCAACTTTTTTTATTTACTTCGCCTCTCCTCCCCAATAACGTATTTATTCGTAAAACTTGGGCCGCGGGTTGACGATCGCTGCTTTAATAGAACAGCGGGGAATCCAAAAACGCCCACATTCATCCACGATATCTGAGGTTTCAGAGATGCCTTTCAAAGATATAATATCTATGTCAGCAGCGTTTTTTTTCAGAACCTACAGTTTATTGAGACTTAATTCGCCTGCTACCTATAATTTATTAATACATAACACGCGAAACTTATCTTGAGACCTGGTTTAAAAATAATACGTGATAGTTTTCTGAGTTTAAAACTCATATATTTAATAAATTGAATATATAATACCGCTGTTATGAATATGTAGCGTTTTTTTATATTTATATTTTATTTTGAATATCGCATTCTTGCGGTCGCATTCCAGCGGAGTCTCAAGTTAAGTTGCGCGGGTAGTAATATACGTTTTATGCATTTAGTGAGGAAAAAACATGACTCATTATAGGTATCATGATGTCACGACCTAGCTGATATACGAGATGAGATTCTAATCTACCAGCGACAGAGATCACATACCGTCAGGTGATCCCATGCTAGTTTATATCATCGGTAATAAAAAACAATAAAATACTCACAACTTCCACTGAAATTCATTGGATGTGAAATGGCATCGCACCGGTCCACGCTTAGCGCGACTAGAACGTACGTAGAAGAATATGTTACTACACCCTGAAAAAATAACTTCCTATAACTTCAAGTTCCTAAGGAAAACTACTTCAAAGATTATTTAGTCCAGTCATTATACCCAAAACTCGACCTTACCCGTGAATTATTAGTTCTTGATTATTTTTTCGTAGTTTTTTTTAAACAGTTTCTTTTAATAACTCGGCCTATTTTGATTTTACAGTAAAACCGTGAAGACAAAAATTGTAGGAAATTTGATTTTCTAAAACAAACTTGTAGAGAATCAAATTTTCTGTTCCGAAAAATTTCTGAACAAAAAAAAAATACTCTACAAGTTAAGTCCGTTTCATTTATGCTGTGAAGTTGAATATAAACTATATGATGATAATATTTTGAAATTGTCGCTTTTTTTTAAATTTAATTTAAGTCCCAAATATAGATCCTAGAAAAAAATTAAATTTCCTAAAATTTTTGTCCTTATAGTTTTACTTTAAAACCAAAAATGGCCGAGCTATTCAAGAATAACCGTTTTTTGGAAAACAAAACACTTTTTGAATATACGTCGCCTGATCCGGTCTACTTTTTGAATTTACACTCCCAGTGACCATGAGGGACCTTTGAACCAATTATTATTCACTTACATGACTGGACTAATATTGCTGTACTTTACAATACTACCAATATTATTTTAACTGATGACTGGTCAAAGTCGCGAGGAGGCGCTGTGTAAAGTGGTGCTCTCTGGGTGAGGTTAATGTCCTGCAGTAAACGTATTATGGCTGCTTCTGATGATGATGATGATGATGATTTACCGGAAATTGAGTTACTTAACAACATTATTACTGGAGTATTAATATAAAGGTTTCCCTAATTTCACAATGTTATTCAAAGTTTTCTCAGATTAATTGCCTATCAACGGTTATATTTATAATACCTTAACGGATTTAAGTTTAAATTATTTTAAAATTACGTCGTTTAGAAGTTCTGGAATTAAATTTTATAACAATATAGGTCAATGTATTTGTAGGACAATGCTCAAAATAGTGGTTTCTTTCGGGTCACCAGCAAACAACTCATGTTTATTTCATTTTTATCTATACTGGTAGATTTTACGTAACATATCTTAGATATCCAAGTCACATCTTGGTCAATACACCACATAATATCATAGTGCACAAATTTGCAGTAGGTAGTAGATCGTAATTGCCAGTTCTTATTTAGTACATAAAAAGTAAAGTAAAAATTTTCATCATTATACATCATTATTCATATCATTGCTTGCTTGCAGTACATGTTATAACGATTATCCACTATAAAGTTAGTAAGTTGTCTTTGAGATGTATTGATACATTTATATTTAGTCAAACTGAATTTACTGGAAAATTATAGGCAGTGAAAACTTTATAGAAACAAAGTTTCTTCAAATTGCGAATGTCTCATATAATCCCTCAGATAGTTAAGCAGGGACATCAGTCACATCTTCCATGAAATGGACGAGTATTAAATTCAAAACTTCGAAACGGTATTGTTCTCTAATAGAGGTTGTCCTGAAATTATATAATGTACGATACGTGTTAAGCGTGTACTATGACGAACATGGTAAATTAATTAAACTTTGATCACATGGTGTAGTCACTTGATTGTATCGGGAACAACTAATTATACTTGTAGATACATACATACGGTACGAAGTAATACTCGCTTTCTAAAGCAGCCGGATAAAAAAAATAAAAAGATAAAATCGTTACAATAAAACAACTTTAACGGATTTTATCGCGGTTTATTTAATTACTTTACAAGCACGACGTCAATTAAAAAAAAACCGGCTAAGTGCGAGTCCGACTCGCACACCGAGGGTTCCGTATTCCAAACATAATGCATGGTTTTCAATTATTGTAACTTTACGTCTGCCGTTTAAGTTGACAAACGTATATAAGCGGTTGCTCACACACATTTAGTAAGTGAATTACAGTTATAAGTTGATAATGATTTTTCCAATAATCTACATATAATTTACTAGTTTTCAGATTTATTTTTATATATGTGCTATAAGTTCTTACTTCTTGCCAAATCTTACAACTCCAGGTCAACGGGAAGTACCCGATAATTTTTTGGTTTTCGACAAAGTACGTTTTCATACAAAATTTGTGCATAATTGGCTATAAATTTTTATTACGTTAACTTAAAAGTGTGATTCTTTCAAGGCATCAAGGCGTAACTGACCTCCGTATTTGACGAAAATTTCAGCTTAATCCCTTCACGCGTTTTAGAGAAAAAGGTCTTGAAAGACGTACAGACAGACGGACAACAAAACGATCCTATAAGGGTTCCGTTTATTCTCTTTGAGATACGGAACCCTAAAAACAGCAATCATGGTCTGACTGGTTACTCTGAACTTGTAAAGAGTCTGAATCGTCGGGCTTGTAAAATAGTTAAATAAACCGCGATAAAATCCGTCAAAACTTTTTTCTTGTAATGAGGAATATACTACATGTATAAATAATCGTAATCGTACTTAAGAGATAATCGTACTTTCTTAAATAATGAAAACGATATTAACAAGAACAACAAAACTTTGTTTTAATTCTATAAACACTTATTTTCTAAAAGATAATTAATAAATTTCTGAAAATTCTTCGATTCCCGTGAATGTTCATAACCTTTTAATATTTTATAGACACCTCGGGTTAAACCTTCATAAAGAAGTCGCAAGCACGTTCTCCCCCGAGCTGGATTAAGGCTTAACATTTCAATAACGATATCACGCTTAGCCGCAGTGAATTGCATTTTAACTTATAAAGGTTTAAGCAGGATCATACTGCATACATATTTGCAAGTGCCAAGTTTTGTGTGTGGATGAGTTAAGCATACACTTTCATGATTATTTTGTTTTCGTTCGTTATGGAACGTTCGTTATCTTGTAATAAGTTTAACCTTTAACATCACGGGCGGGGTCTAAGCAGACCCCACGCGTCGATTTTTAACGGTATTTTTTGTAATTAACAAGCTACGGACGCGCGCTTTCGGCTATTCTCACTGCGCAGAGGAGACTCTCAATTTTTTTAAAGTGTCTAGTGGTTAAAAGACTGATTAGTTTAAGAACAATAAATATATTTCTTGTATAATAATATTTATTTCATTAAAATTTCATTATTTTTAAAAATTTATACCAAACTCTTGAATATAAACGCATTTTTTATGGGGGTAATTATGGACCCCACCAGTGGCGGAACTTTACTATAAAGTACGCGTGTACTTAAAGGTTAAAAAATTAAATTGTTTGTAATCAAAATATTTTAATAGATTTTATCATTGTTTATTTAAGTATTTTACAATCCTGACGTTTCAGAAGCTTGAACAGTAAAACTTAAATAAACCGAGATAAAATTCGTTAAAATATTTTTATTACAATGTAAAAAATATAATTTTATTACAATGTAAAAAATATAATTTTATTACAATGTAAAATTAACGCAAACCTAAGAAGTCTTGTAATTTTATATAGGTACGGCTTTTATAAATAACGAAGAAATAAGATTTCATTACAGCATTCACATGCAAGCTGGAATTTGCGTAGACGCCTAGAGATTCATATAATATCTAGGTATCTGTGCATCAATATCATGAGAACCTTTTCGTTTGGAGTCACTATCATAAAGACAACTTTATATGTGCTTGTAAATTAGGATGTATCTCTTTTTGTAATCGCCTTTCCAAAATCGTAAAATAGAGTTATCTCGTTTCGGAGAGTATTTTATAGAGGCGCACCTTGACCACGGCAGCATAATAGAAGCGATATAGGCAATAAAGAGCGTTTTAGCACCGAGCGCAAAATGAGGGTTGTCATAGCTTAACCTTTGGAGAAAAAAGGATATATTTTTATGCCTATGTATTTATTCCCTGAGGAATACACAAGTACTCACTCCATTGGTAGGTATACTCTTTTGAGCATATTTATAGACACAATCCTAACATTAAATTGAAATATTACAACCTGATTGTTGAAATTATACTTTGATGTACCTGCAATTATTCAAAACGATTCCACTGACACCCTATATACCCGTCAAGATATCTTTCTGTAGTAAGGAACATATATACCCATATACATACGTATGCCAGAAAAACATCCCTCAGGCGCGCTTTGGTAAAAACAGAATGGAACTTGAAAAGTTATTTCATGCGTGTCTATCACTCATACAAAAGCACATAGACTGATATCAAATTTATTCAATGAAATATGTATGATGTAACCTCATTGACGTGTTGTGTGATGTGTCACATACAGTCATAACATAGCTAGATATCTGCTAAGACTTGTTTGAGACTTTCGGGTTTGTTACACATTATTAGATACTAGTGAAAACATATACTTTCGCTGGCATCTTTGATATAGTAGTTTATGCAACTGTCATATAAAGATGGGTATTAAAACACGAGTGTGAATTTTTGAAACGAGCGAATGCGAGTTTCAAAATAGTACCTCACGAGTGTTTTAATACCCGTGTTATATGCAGTTGCATACACTACTTTATCTTCACTAATGCAAAATCGTTGTTGGACTGACGACTGTTTGACCGACAAGGCAACGACTGCTTGACCGACGATTTAAAATGTAATGTTCTTTGAAGATATAAATATTTCTATTAAATACTTTAATTTGATTGCAAAAATTGCGGCACGTAAATATATACTTTTTATAATTCAATGTTAAAATACTAGCTTCAATATTGAAATATAATGTGAAAAAATCACATGACTTTACTTTTAAATTTCTACTAAACAGTAGATTATTCGTTGCCTGTGGCGTTCATTTTTGCTTTCATTTTTTTGTAGAGCTTTGTCTGTTTCTCACAAATCCTTTGCAAGCTGGCGTTGAACCAATGAGAGCGCAGCTGCAGCGCCCGCAGGGCCAATCAGGAGCGAACGCGCGATGTTAGGATTTTGAAATAAGGCTCTCTCAGCACTCTCTCTCTCTCTCTCGCTCTCACACAGTGTTATAATGAGATTTTACTATATCGATTTGGATATTATAACATCATGTCAAATTGCTTAAATTGAGTTTTTTGTTGTTTGAGCTATAACAGTAGTTATTATAAGTCAAGTATTGAAAACATAAGTAGAATGTTACAACATTAGTGTAGATAAAATATTTTATCGTGTTAAAACCCGTAAGGTAATAAAACGTACATATCTGCTGTGACAAGGGTTGATTTAATCACAGAAGCTCCCATTCATTTGTACCAGTCCCCGTGGATTCTAATTTCATCACTAAACATTCTAATTTGAAAAATCAGCCGGATTTCAGATCGGAAAGAAACCGTGTTGAAGAAGGTATAAAACTGGAAGACTTTCAGAGTGAGTATCATGAGTTTACCATGAGTATTATAACAGTGGCAATTCTCGTCTGCATTTAGTCTTACTTTATGGATAATAAATATTATTTACTTTTGATAGATCGATATAACCCTTTAAAGTAGGTACTTATGTTTGAATTATGGTCGTAAGCTTAAAAATAGTCAACGTATTTTCATATGAGCCTATTTTGTTTAACTAATAACTCATTTTACGAGAACTATGCGTATCAATTTGGTCCTTAGGAACGAAGATTTGTCGCTCACAAAGAGATAAAATCTCGGTAAAGCGTATAGACACATTCTATGTTTTTAGGTGTGAGCATTGTGTGCATGAGTCGCGGAGAGAGTCGATGTATATACATAGAATTGCAAAGTCGTATGTAACATTGTGTGAAATTAATATATTTCATCGGTATTTAGATTTCATTTATATACAAGGTGGATACAAACCAAAGGCATTAAATTAAACCACATGTACTATAAGTACCTACTGTTAATCGGAGACCATTAAAAAAAAGTTTACGACAAGTATACGAAAATACTTTTTTCAAACAAGTTAAATAGCGAAAAAATAAGGAAAACTTGTAAACACTCTTTGTACGCGCCGCCGCGGCCGCTAGGTAAGGTCGCTAAGCCTCGAACGGAGTGAATGACCCCGACGGACTATAGGCGGCCGCGCGCTCGAACAGCTGATGGTACAGAGTGTACGAAGTGAGAAAAAACTTTAGAAAATTCCTGTGGCTAAACTATTGCTCCGATTGATCTGATATTTGTTGTGTAGCCTGGAAATTATACTCTAAATATGTAGTTTAATTTAATGCCTCTCGGTTGTATCCACCTTGTATAGACATTAAATATCTACGGACATTAATTCCCGAAAAAACGCTAAGCTTGATTGCTCATATTATTACTTTCATACGACACACATTAAATCGTAAAAAAATTAAAATAAATTCTTAAGAGCCTTAATTCTAAACGCCAAAAACTCTTTCAAAATGAAAACATATTTTGATCTATTTTTCTTCTATTACCAAGAAATTTCAGTTTAAAACATAGCGGCATAATAAATAAGATTCCTACTAATATAGGTAATAAATCTGAATATTTTTTTTTGCGCTTACACGCCAAAACTACACAATTGCGGGTTAGTAGTCGTTTCGCCCAAAAAGTTTGCCCAAATTATGCGAAACGCCACTTTCTATATTTTAGACTGTTACTAGGTGTCGTTTCGCCCAAATTGTATTGTATTCTTAACACATACAAGATTTACGTACAATCGAGTACAGAGTGCCTCCGTAAAAAAGAGTACCAGGTACCAGGAGCGCAGAGATCATTAGGAGTTGCTTGTAACCCATAATTTGTACTATAGGTACACCTTCTCGTAACTTATATGTTTCTGGTAAACTTACTCGGAGGTACCAGGAGCGCAGAGATCATGAGGAGTTGCTTGTAAATCATAATTTGTACTATAGGTACACCTTCTCGTAACTTATGTGTTTCTGGTAAACGTACTCGGAGGTACCAGGAGCGCAGAGATCATGAGGAGTTGCTTGTAACTCATAATTTGTACTATGGGTACACCTTCTCATAACTTATGTGTTTCTGGTAAACGTACTCGGAGGTACCAGGACGTCCTCCGGCTGATGATGATGAATATTAATATATTATGAACATGACTGTATTTTTCTTTGTGTGAACTTTCAAATAAAATTTGGGCGAAACGACACCTAGTAACAGTCTAAAATATAGAAAGTGGCGTTTCGCACAATTTGAGCAAACTTTTGGGCGAAACGACTACTAACCCAAACCAATCATGCACCTTTGTACCTACACATATTCTTAGAGGTATTAGAAAGGACAAAGAATACTTTTATAAAAAAAAACATTTTTTAATGGAAGCGCGCGAAGCCGCGTATAAAAACTAATAAATAATAAATATCTCACTCACCTGTAAATATTTAACTAATTTACACATTATTGTACCACCGAACCACGAGATTGTTATTCGCTGGATCAAATCCGGCAGGACACTGATAAGTCCTACCCATAAATCTGAAAAGATGTATTAGAAATAAACTATACAAATCGGATGCGGGTAGCAGGGGATCGGTCGGTTTGGCGTTCTTTGAAGGATACCTATGTCCAGCAGTGGACCGATAAAGGTTGATGATAATGATGATACAAATGTACATAATTATTATACCATCTTTTTGGATATGTTAGCATAATAAGACGAAGCAAAGGAGCGATCGGATCCATTAGACACAATATGAGCGATTAACATCAGCTTACGCAGATGCTTTCCTTCACACAAATAATAACAAGGTCGATAAAACCGAGAGCCATTCAATTATATCACAAATTAAGTGTATCATTTCCAGGCTACACAATAAAAATCAGATCAATCGCAGCAAAAGTTTAGAGACAGGATTTTTTTAAAGAATTTTCTCACATCGCTGTATCGTCAGCTGTCGGGAGGCAGGCCAACTGCGGGGGACCGGGGTCATTCACCCCACTTGGTAGCCAATTGCTGTTGCCGTCAGTAAAACGCATGTTTATATTTTTTCGCTATTTAACTACTTTAAAAAAAGTATTTTCGTATACTTCTCGTTAACTTGTTTTTAATAGTTTCGGATTAACAGTAGGCACTTACAGTATAAGTGGTTTCATTTAGTGCTGTAGTAGTAGTAAGGTTGTAGGATAAAGTGCTTTTATCAAGGTTGTATGATAAAATTCAACAAGATTCTCTCTGAATTTCTATCACTACTTGTCAATCAATACACACTAATATAAGTTCGTTTAAACACAAAGGTTTCATTTCAAACCTCTCCTGACCAACCGAAATAAATTACCACTGGAATTTGGCTTTACTGAATAAAAAATTCTCTATTGTAATCTACTCTATTCTATTTAAACAGGTAAAATTTAACGAGAAAATTCAACGCAGAGTGAATTGCGCACCAGTATTTATTGCGTAGCGAATATGGGTATATTCAAACTTATTTTCTAGCGGACGTCTCAGTACAAAAGGTTTTCAGAATGGACGGCAAATTGAAAAAGTTCCCAAGTTTTATTTGAATGGAGGAATGAGGTTTTAAAAATCAGAGTCTATAAACATTTTAGCTAGATTATGCGCCATGTCTCCTTGCAGCCAAATTCGGCCGGCACGCCCACGATTTCGCTCACACGATGCCCTAAAAGCGATGAGTTTGGGATGTGTATGAGATTAAGGAGAGTACCTCCTCCGATTACTCGTTTGTCACCCTATGTTAAAAAAATACGGCACTGAATATGCTATAAATAGGTACCTACTATTAAAATAAAGCTAAAGAGTTTGTTTGAACACGCTAATCTCTGGAACTACTGATCCGATTTGAAAAATTATTTCAGTATTAGTTAGTACGTTTGGCGTGGAAGATTATTTTCAAGCGACTGCGGTAAAAGAACGGATTCACGTGAACAAAGTAGCAGGTGTCCGCTAGTTAATAATAAAACTCACCAGCTATAGCTAGTTGCATTATGAAGAAGTTCATCCTGCTCTTCCGCGATCTGCTGAGGAACAGCGCGAGTATGACAGTCGCGTTGCCGACTATTATAGTGACCAGCAGCACCCAGAGTATCGCTAGCTGGGCGCTCTGAAACAAAAAAAAAACAAATAAGGCAGAGAAAAAAGAGACAAATATAGTATTACCTGAGCCTTCCAGTTTTATCCGTGTAGGTTTCGAAGCCGTGAATAAATCATTTAAATATACCAAGGTTCTCTAAGCAAGCTTATTATATTAATTATTTCAAAATGCATATTTTTCATAAGAGTTGGTAGAGTTACATCTATATTGAAGTGACATATTACTCTACAATGGGTCACGAAATTAGTTCAGTAGTTCTTGCTTGAAAGAATGACATCACAACAATCTCGAAGTGGCTGGCACTGTCTGGAGACGGAGAGCTGAAGCTCATAATATGATGATAGATCATCATGATAGATTCTCCACAACCGGGGAATTTACTTCCTACTCCTACTTTCATCTGATTAAACTCGTTGCGGGTCCCAAGGCAGATTTAGCTTTTCCCTCGGGCTCTCTGCGATCATATCAAAGGGTCAAGTGTGGTTGCCGCTGTCGATCCTGGCGACACAGGAGTATCAGCGGTGGGAACAAGCAGTGAGCGAAAGCCCATTTAAAAAAACCTGGAAAAATTATCACTCGATTAAAACGGACGTAAACTGATGACAATATTGTTAGATTTCATGTAGTTCTTATACATCAGGATGCCCAATTAAAATTGCATGAAGTAATGCGCACATGCATGCAATAGCGGGTAAAAATGAGTACGCCGATGTTGCGCTTTAAAATCTCCAGCATCCCGTCCAGTGCAATAAAATAAAAACATATCATTGCATATTTATGAGTGCAAGATAAAGTTTGTTCATGTCACGTGCCAGAAATGCGATACTGACTCTAAACATGTTCCAGATTCTAGGACGATCGACTAAACTGGGTCGAAAGTCAACAAACTGGAACGAAAATAACAAACTCCAAAAACTCAATAAAACTTGTGAAATAATTCAGTATTAATGAATGGGTACCCATAGCGTATATTAGACGAATACGAGCACTTAAAAATGGCTGTAACTTAGAGGGTTATGATGCATTGAAATGGATTTGGGTTTGCTGGAATGATTGAATAGATATTTGATTAAAATATATTTAATTATTTAAAAAAGCGCGTTTCTTAATGGTCGCCGCACACTTATCAACTCAGAAAGGGATCGTAACCGGAACGCCTATCGCCTAGCCGTCAAACAGGCGTCCACAAAGCGTCAACCAGGAGGTGCCGATACGCTTATGTTACGTGAATATCCACACGCAGACATATCCACTCGGAAAGGAAACGGAACAGTATCACGTATCGCCTACGTATCGGCACCGCCCATACATCGACTCGGTAGATATTAGATAAGTAAATTATAAGATAATATACAAAAATAATTACCTACTTAGTACGGAGAACCTACATAATATTATGTTTTTATATCTAATTATACCCTAGTACTGAGAGACGTAAGCCCGAGGACGGCCTCGCCGTAAACGAGCGGACGCCTGGTTGACGCCTCGCCGTAAGCGCGTTGATAGCGGTTCAGGAGCCGGCTCCGATGCGAGGCGTTTCCGTTCCGGTTCCCATTACTGTGCGTTTCATACAGAGAATACTGACCGATACGGTTACGATCCGCTTCCGAGTTGATAAGTGTGCTGCGAGATTATAAACAAAGGAGCAGTCGATACCTTTTATGACATCAGCAACATCATTAGGCCGTAATGTAGCTCCCTTCCCCTTTTCCCTACCAAAGGGTTCAATCTGTATGTATGTAATTCAATTTCATGATCCTGATATACGAGAAAACGAATCAAATTTATTAATCTCCGGAATATGTTGGTACGTAAAGTGCAAAAAATAACGTTATTCTTTGTCATGTTACATTATTTTTTTTATTTATTATAAGGACCTTCCTAAATGTTATACTTAGCTTCAAGTCTCAAAGTGAAGGGATCAAATGAGACTCAGTACATCCTCGATTAACTGGGATTAGAATTTAGAACACATGTATAAAGTCTAGACCGATATTTCAACGTGTTCTTTGGCGTCCAAATTAATTTGGACAAACACGGCGTGTAATAATAATAGATAACGCTTAGACCCTAACGAACTAGATTATATACGGGGGCTCTAGGACCTCTATTATCAGGCTTATACATGCGTAATAACCTATTACGAGTAGGATAAATTTGAAATAGTGTCGGCTTAGCCCACACTATTTCATTGTGTCGCATTTTAATTTATACAGCACCTCTTTTGTCTATATTAAAAGCCCCTTTTACAGGTCACTGTTTAAGTATCAAGTAAGTATTCGATATTTAGCTCACAACTACCGTATAGTTCTGAATAGTAGTGAAACTTCTGAAACCGAAGGCTAGCATTTTAAAGTATAAGGATTAGTTTAGTAAGAGGTAGTGCCACACTTGCATGCTTGCAGGCAGTCGAATTGGGCCGCCACGACCGGGGAGGTGCCTCTCGCTTACACGACACCGGCGTAAAGTGACAGCTGTGCTGTCGCGTTTCGTGCGGTGTGTAAGTAGCCAGTGGCCCTTCCAGGTGGGAGGAGAAAAGAGGGCAGCGCATCTGTATAGCCTCTATGCGGGTGTCTATGGGCATCGGTAGTCATGAAAATGGCTCCGACTGCTTGTTTGCTCCCCTATACCGTTTAAAATAATAAAAAGGAGTAATAATAGTATGAGCATGATCTAATATATCAATCTTTGTCATCCTCGGTATCAAAACCCTTTCTTTCAGAATCAACGTCATACCCCATATACATCACGATTCTTCATTGCTCATCTCAACTCAGTTACTTCGGGCTTTCCATTTTAGACAGAACTAACTCTCACTTAGTAATATTGTTGGAATAAGTAATTGTTAGACAAAACGGATTCTTTGTTTCAAAAGCGTTTCTCACTCTATTCTTTCTTGATAAAAATAATAAATTACAGTCAATGTGAGATGGCCATTTATGTAACCAAGGACTGCTGGAGGCGTAAGAAAACAGGTTCCTTCATAAGTTGGTGTAGGAAAACTACCGACGAAACCCCACCTCGTTTTTATCGCTTTCACGACGTAAGATGAATTATGTTCTGTGGCAGATGTTCAGAAAAAACTATTGGGTGAAAAATACGTTTCCAGTATTAATGGGTGAGTAAAGGGTATTAAGCCGCATATTGCTGCTCAAAATGTTCAGTATATTACTTTTTTTTTCTAAACTGAGCGTTCTTAGCACTGGGCCAAAGGGCGAAGACAAGGTTGTCGGCTTCTCGGAAAGGGAACGTAACCGTATCGCCTTTCGCATAGCTATCAACCAGGTGGTGTCGATACGCTTACGTTACGTATGAACGAAACCGTATCGTACGGCTGGGTGACGCACGGTTGACGCCTGGTTGATGGCTCACCGTAAGTACGCGGATGCCTGGTTGACGCCTGATTGACACCCGGTTGACGGCTCATCGTAAGCGCGCGGACGCCTGGTTGACGTCTCGCCGTAAGCGCGTTGCTTAGCGATTCAGTTGTCTGTTACGAGGCGAGGCGATTACATTACGTTTTCCATTAGTGTGCGTTGCAGTATGGAGTTTCATCCTTCATCTTTTGAGAAGGACCTTTCATCGTCGAAGACGGTCGACGAAGAGTACTTTTTAGACGGATATTTTTATAGCATAGCAATAACCCAACCACTTAGGGCTGATACAAGCAATTTTTTGACTACTGGTGCTCACTCAGATGTGTTTTACTTGACGAAGGTCCGAACCCCATCCATCCAACACAGGCTATCTATTATTTTTAACGGGGAATCATGTGAGCAAGTGGTACTGTTACGAGGTTGGTTTTAAAAAACAAAACTTCTATTAACTTAATTACTACTAAGATAGAGAACATGTTTACGAAACTTTATATCCAGAACAAAGTCTAAACTCAGTGTAACATATCAATGTGTACCTTTTAAGTAAAATGCTATTTGCGTCGTTCGCAATAATATATTTTCTAGAAACTAGGAGGCCTACTCCGCGATATTATATAATATACTGAAAATAGCTATTCCTGTTTGCTGCCTCTGTGATCCCCAAGGCTATGCTTGACAGGGCTACCCATATCTACCGGACAGGCTTTCGGTTTCTTCCCGCTAGTGTCGGCTCAATACGGCTGCAATGCAGCATGAAAGTACCTCTTAAAAATGCCTAAAAGTTTGGGACTTTCACGTTTGTTACACATTTTGTAGTTACTTTACAGGTTTTAACACGATAAGTACAACATGTCTGTGTAAAGTAACTACAAAATGTCGAATACAAAGCGGGTTTTACCCGTAAAGTAACTACAAAATGTCTAAAAGACGAGAAACCAACATACCTGATAGAAATAAAATTTATTGATAAGTGTGTCATTTTTCGCCGAGATCCTGACGTCGGTACTGTTGAACTCGGCGTAGAAGCTGCAGTTGTTGCACTCCACTTCCATGGTAGGTGGGTTCACATTTTGTCTTCTTATCTGAGAACAATTAAAAAAAAATTGTAGGTAAAAGTAATTATTAAAATGTTGGCAGTATTGTTAATGTGGTAGTATTTTTCGTATCAGGGAATGTCAATATTGTATGTACGAGTACTGCAGCTGAATGCTGTCGCCACGACGGGGAAGACATCTCAAGCTCATTTGAGCCTTAAAGCCTCACCTTAAAACTGGCGGCTGTGCTGATGCATTTCGTTCAGTTCGTGAACAGTCGTGGTTAATTGACTAGACGGCGTGAAGGAGAGCAACGCAATTGTAAAGTAGTGCGGATACTACTGGTCTTCGGTAGTTACGAAACGGCTTCAATTTATCGTTTGTACATACAAAAATTTCGTTTTTTCGCTTCGTTTTTTGTTCACAAAAAAAAAATGTCACTAGCAAAATGTATTTATTTCAGCATTTCCGCTCAGTGGCATTATTTCAAAATGGCTGTCTCCCCAGATACGTGTCAATGACGGTTGATGATGATGAATGATGAAAA
>LUGF01039116.1:210709-227712 GCA_001625245.1 Calycopis cecrops | reverse complement strand
CAATATTGTATGTACTGCAGCTGAATCCTGTCGGCACGACCGGGGAGACACCTCACGCTCATATGATATCATAGTGCTGATGCATTTCGTTCAGTTCGTAACAGTACAGAACAGAACAGAACAGAACAGTGGTACATTGACTAGACGGTGTGAAGGAGAGCAACGCATTTGTAAAGTATTGCGGCTATTATTGGGCTTCGGTAGTTACTAAATGGCTTCAATTTATCGTTTGTACGAAGTCTAAACTCAGTGTAACATATCAATGTGTAACAAACGATAAATGGACGCCATTTCGTATAACAGTTCGTTTTTTCGCTTCGTTTTTCGTTCGCTATAAAAAAAAATATCACTAGCAAAATGTATTTATTTCAGCATTTAGAATATATAATATAGCTCATAGCCAAAGGATTCATATCGGTCTCAAATTTCCGCTCAGTGGCATTATCTCCCCAGATACGTGTCAATGAAAGTTGATGATTATAGAAAATAAACAGAAAAATGCGTCTATTGTACAAATTAGAAATCACTCAGGATGTCCATAGTGAAGAACTGATAAAAAATGTTTAAAGAAACAAGCAATCTCCGTACAGATGAAGCGCGACTAACAAGAAGTCGACCCTTACACGTCCCATTTCCCCGCAGGCACGAGTAGCGGCCCTTCACATTACATCGTGTACTTTTCACCATAGATATTTTGAGAGCTATAGGTTTTTTACTAACCAAGAGTAAATATCAGAGAGTAATATCATTATCACTACGTTACCATCGTATGCGCTTCAAAATGTCCCATGGATGGACAGTCTCTAAATGGGACAAGTAGCTAGAATTCATTTCCGAGGATATTATTATTATTGTGTTTTACTAAAGAAAACTGTTTCTGAGTTCCAGATCTGAGTTAATTAATAATTAATCCGAGGAGATTTTTTATTAAGATAAGGGACGAATTTTAGCTAAAAGTAAAACGCCATTACGAATTTCGTTCAAGGACTGTGATATAACAAAAAGACATAAATATAAACGATTCCCAAAAACTTAAATCCTTAACGAGAACGTGAACAAAGGCGTAAGAAAATCAATTTGGAAGTTTGGAGATATTTCAACGAAGTTTTCGTAAGATTGTCTCTACCCGGAAACCTGTCATTGAAATTAATCTTTAGAATTCAATATAATAAAATAACTCAGACTTTATCGGTCTTGGGTATTATTATTTTAATATCTTATTGCATAAGGAATTAAACCAGAGAGTTGATAGTCTAAGCGTAAATTGATGACGCAGAAAAGAATATTGATCACAACGTTATTATGACTTGATTTAATTTTATAATGGTAAAAATAGAATCTGCGATCAAGAGAGGTAGCCACTCAGCATTCGATTAACCTTTAATTTATAATGAAATGATATCCAGTGACACCTTCCCTCTGAATGGAGAAGGAACAGTGAAAAACACGTCCACCAATTGTACTTTGAGGTGACGAGTAATTGACTGTCACTTACAGACTTAAGTATAATAAGAAATATTTATTTGCTACTATCTGTGTCCGCGGCTCCGTCTGCGTGAAATTAATTTTAGATTCACAATTAACGATTATTAGAATTTAGATCCATCTGAAAAAAAAATTTCCTGATAAGCGTAGGTGGTAATCTAAGTTACTTATTTTTTTTAATATAAGCGAGCAAACGCGCTCAGAGAAATTTTCAGGACCCATAAACTTCTGAATAAAGGCCACACAGATGCGTTACCCTCCTCCCTCCTCCTCCATGGGCCACCGGCTACTTACACACCGCACGAAACGCGACACCACACTGTCACATTACGGTGACATCGTGTAAGCGAAGTTCCCCCGGTCGTGTCGGCCCAATTAGTCTACATGTATGTATACATTCAGCGTGGCACTACCTCTGACTAATGCATTTCGCCCACTTGTATTAAAAAAAATGAACCACATACAGTTACATAACCTACAGATATTGCACAAAAACCCTAGTGTATTTTTGATACACCGTATCTATGTAGGTATTATTCTGTAATTTTTTTTTAACAAAAATAATTAAAAAAAGACATACTTTCCTTTAGTTTATAAAGATACGCATCTGTTACAGTAGTGGAGCTGAAATAGCGTATTATCAAGGACGAAAGTACATCGACCTACAGTGTTACGTTCATAGTAACAAAATAATTTATAAAACAAAACGCCGCCGTATCACAGTCCGACCACAGGTTACACAGACTAGAGGACCAGCTGAGGCGAGTGAGGCAAATGATACAATTTTAACGGATTTTGTAGCGGTTTATTAATTATTCAAGTATAAATAAGTCCTACTTCAGTCGTTGATTTTGTTGGTTGATTCTTTCGTTCGTTCGTTGATGATTGCTTCGTTGATTCAGTGGTTTGCTATAAAGGTTCTGAAACGTCGAAGTTGTAAATAATTAAATAAAAAACTGTTTTATCGTAATGACTTATGTTCAAGTAAACTTAGGCGATCATTATGTGAACCATCCCGCGTAAAAAAAATCGTTTAAAAATGTTTAATCCACTTGAGAGCTGTTAACAGATTAACGCGCTCGAAAAAGAAGAAGAAAAAAGCCCTTCATTAGCGCAGATTAAGAATAAGCAACACGTTTTAGCAAACCCGTGGCGAGTGATCAATCAATATGACAGGTATTCAAACGTTAATTCACGAAGTTTTATCAAGAGCACACAAAGCCGGCCCGCAGTTAGGAGGCAGGTGCATTGTTATGATTTATTATATAAGACTACACCACTGATAAATTACTTAGTAGTTGAGATGTTGAGAACTTGGATGAAAAATGTTTTCACAACAAAATAACTTTCGCGGATTTTATCGCGGTTTTTACAAGCACTACGGTTCAGACGCTTAAGGGTCAATTCACACCAAAAGCGCGGCGAAGGGCAGTAAAGCGGAGCGCAGTTTATGTGTCATATGAATTTCAACTTTATAATAATTACTGTAATACTTATTATCGCATGAGAAACTCGAACGAGACGCGCGAATTCCCGCGAAGTCGCTGGAATGCGCGAGAAGTGGCTGGAATGCTCCAGAATTCGCGAGAATTCGATAATAAGTACTATAGCAATGAAAATAAAGTTGAAATTCATATGACTCATAAACTGCTCTCCGCTTCGCTGCCCTTCGCCGCGCTTTTGGTGTGAATTGACCCTTACAGTAACTGTGGTTACGGGTGGACCCTTCACCCTGGACATACTGCTGCTCTAAAGCTGTTTTATTATAATCATATCATACTAATATTATAAATGCGAAAGTATGTTTGTTTGTTTCTTTGTCTTTCTTTCTCTTCAAATAGGGTCAACGGATTGATGTGATATTTATTATGGAGATAGTTGAGGGACTGAAGAGTGCCATCGGCAATTTTTTTTCTTCTACCGAGCGAAGCCGCGGGTAACACCTAGTGAGTAATATTCGCGCAAACTTAATACATCTTCATGAAAAATAATTTTCAGTATATAATTATTATATAATACAATAAAAAATACTACTACTACTACTCCGCTGGCTCAGTGACCCGAAGTGAGTCTTGTCCTCTTGTCTAATAAAAAAATAAATAAATATAATATAATATAATATTTTCAGTGTATAAGATGTTTTTGTTTCCTGTCAGTCTTTTTATTATAAGCTTATAAGGGGCATATTACAAGCTATGCCCCGAAGTTTCGTCCACGCAAAACATGTCGCTAGGGAAACTTTTTATAGCCTTTTTATAACTTTTTATAGCCAATAAATTGGCCACGCGTTGCTGTAGCAATAAAAATATTTCTCCGTTAAACCGAATAAAATATTGCCTATAGGTACTAGTATTACTATAAGTTGGGTAAAGTTACACCTGTGAAATGACGTTAAAGCCTGTCGAGAAGGTGCGTGAATTATCCAAAAGATTGACATCGGCTTTAATGTATATGTTAGGCCCAAAGACCGAAAACGCTCAGTGGACGGAAAAAACGACCACAACGCGTTCTGGCGGTTTTCAAATGCGCAGAACGCGTTTTGGCTGCTATTTAACGCTCGCAACGCGTTCTGGTAATTGTCGAACGGCCAGACACCGTTCTGTCATTCGTCAAATGCTCAGAACGCGATCTTAATGTTTGAGTCCTATTATGTGGCACTCTCTACCTGCGTACAACAAGATTCATTTTGTACTTTTAAAACAAAAGTTGAATTTTAATAATAATCATAAATTTAAGTATATTTCGTACCTCTAAATAACTTATGTGTGTAGAACAATAATCAAAATTCATCTTTTGTTTTAACCAGAACGCGTTGCGAGCGTTAAATAGCAGCCAAAACGCGTTCTGCACATTTGAAAACAGCCAGAACGCGTTATGGTCGTTTTTTCCGCCCACTGAGCGTTTTCGGTCTTTGGGCCTAACATATACACACACAAAAGAAAACATTATAAACTTTTGCACTCACTCATACTCACACTCACGCAAACTTACACACAAACAAACACTTTCTTGATTACATTGCCAGTACTCTCTATATGTACCTATTACCCTTTAATGTAAAAAATAATTCCGTAATAGGACGTATCAATAATTATAACTAAGTATATCATTATAACCAGAAAATATGATCTGTGGATTTTGTGAAAATAAATAAATGTTTTGTTCTCTTTCTCTATTTATTTGACCGTGTATCGCGGTGATACGACTGAACGGATTTCTCGCAAACTACTAATATTTCGAGAAAATTCCCGGTCTGGTGGGACTTACTCAGGTAGACTGCTAGAAATAAATAAAATGTAATTGTCCATACAAAATCTGCTTGGCCAAATGGTATCTATAATCTCATGTATAGTTTAAGAATAACAAAAGTTTTTAAGGAGGCAAACTAGCAATCGGAGCCATTTTCATGACTACCGACGCCCATAGACATCGGCATAGAAGTTATACAGATGCGTTGCCCTCCTTCCTCCTCCTCCCTCAATGGGTCACCGGCTACTTACACACCGCACGAAACACGACAGCATAGCTTTCACTTTACGCCGGTCTCGCATAAGCGTAAGGTACCTCCCCGGTAGCGCTGGTCCAATTCGGTTGAATTCATGCATGCAGCGTTACTAAGTTGAATTTTTGACGTAATTTCAACGTGTATTCACTAAAATTATAAAATTAATCTCGTGAGTAATTTTATCAAATATTGTCACGACACGAATACAGAGAGAGACACGAAAATTCCTGATTTAAACCTTTTAGTCCCCCACTTTGTTACTTTATCCGAGCATCCACGACGGCAGTAATAGACGTCTCATCCCCTCCTTAATTCAATTTTGTGGTCTTCATCAGATTTAATGACGCCGGAGTCAAATCTTTTTTTTTAATTCACTTTGACATCCCTAAAATATATTACTACGCCTATAAATAAAAATCTCTATACGATTTCAATTATTTTTTCTCTTTATTTTGCAAAAATATACGGAAAAGCGTTGTTCCTTTGCATGCACTGCTACTTAATGATGTGACTAGAATATGGAGTGACGATATACGCAAAGCTGTGGGTAGGAAGTGGGAAAGGTTAGCCGAAGATCGAGGCCAGTGGCGTGCTATAAGAGAGGCTGCCGTCCCACAGTGGACTGCAATAGGCTGATGATGATGATGATACACTGCTACCAGAACTTAATATTTTCGCATCAACAACGGTGTTGGTCCTAATTATCACTATTAGGGCCAGAAATTCTGCCTTCTCCAACATTTAGCAAATCACAATGTCGCTGACACATTTAATTACCTATAGACCTATCTAGTAATAAATTATATCGACGCTCGATTTTTATTAAATTTTTATTGCCTCACCCATATTGATTAGTTATTTATTTTCATGTTACACGTTATAAGAATACTAGCTGCGCCCCGCGTAAAAGTTGCTCCCGTGAACAGTAGAAAATCATCCCATGGCATCCCATAGAAACATTATTTCGAGATAAAAACTACTTATACTTTGTGATAATCCATTTTTTTTTTCTCGTTAAGTGTGTGCCAAATTTAATGAAAATCGGTTCAGCAGTTTTTACGTGAAAGAGTAACAAACAAACAAACAAACATTCAAACTTTAGCATTTATAATATTACTTGGATAATATAAATAAACTTCTTGTTCACTGGCTCTTGTTCTTCATCAAATATATTTCAAATTGAGTAACCCAGAGGCATGACGTTGATTAACTCATTTCATGCACTACGAACATGAAATAAAGCTTCGGTGGAAGGGAATTAATCTTAAATGTATTAATCAACGCTTTGATAATAACAATTTAATTTTACTTTAAATGATATAATAACAATGTCCAAGGCCGAGTTTTGGCTACCGAGGATCATCTATTGAATTCTATATTGTGAAGGAAATTACACTTTTTGATATTCTATAAATCCTCCATTCCATGCTTCCATGGGACGACAGACAGAATAGAAAACAAAATCACGACTAGAGAGAAATCAGGCGCATGATCGACTTCCCATGCTCCATGGTACAGGGATGTAGCACAACCAACTTCCCAACCCCTGACTGTTATAAAAATTGAAAAATCTTGATAACACTTTTTGGTACAACTCAAGACTCAATTCCGGAATCTCATGATTTGCGACTGATCACACTTACCACTACTACTTATAATACCTATATATATATATATACTACTAGCTGCACTCCGCGGTTTCACCCGCGCAAATTTCGATCCCGTGAAAAACATCCCATAGCATCCCATAGGAACATTTTTTCAGGATACAATATAGCCTATACGGATTCGGAAGAATCTCTCTAAGTAATGGTAAAAGAAATTTTGAAATCGGTCTAATAGTTTTTGAGCCTATTCAATACAAACATACAAAAAATAATAATAATTAAAAAACAAAAAACCCGACTGCAAAAAATAACCACTAACTAAAAAGGGAAAAACAAGTTCTATAATTTAGTGTGTAGAGTATACAGTACACCGTACATTATATTTTATTCGATACTTACATAAACAACAGACATATTTTAAATGCATTAAAAATATAATTTATACGTTAAAAATTAACGCAGGCGGGACAAACAAATTACTCAAATATTGATAGTAGTTTAATTAGATTTCCACATAAGGGTTTAATTGATGTTCGACTAATGCTAGATACAGATTGTACTAATTATAGATTTGTTTGTCGTATGATGTAAAATTTGTCTATTTACATGCCTATACGACTCAGCCTCGACGGAGGTTTGAAGAGACATGTCGCGTCGTCTTGTCATAGGGTTCAGGGGATGATCCGAGAGTTTTTGAGGTCTATTTTTTTTTTGAAAAACTTTTTTAGCACTTTCTTAGCACCAGGTTTGAAAAACTTTTTCCCAACAGCTTGGACAGCTTCTACCAGTTCGTTATTTATTTCGTCCACCGAAACGCAGCTTTCCAGGCAATCGAAGCGGTTTTTAAGTTCGAGTTGAAAGCTCTCGGGGTTTTGAATATGGGCATGTGTAGGTCGGAGCGTAAACTTCACCAGTCGAGATCTCTCGGTCTTTATATCAATATTCAACGTGCCTCTCACCATTCTGTGATCACTACCGGTTTTCACCCTGGTGATCACCGAGGCATCGTTGAATATTTGTCTCTTGGTGGACATGATGAAGTCGATCTCATTTTTTGTGGAGCCATCGGGACTTATCCAGGTCCATTTCCTTTGTGGTGGCTTCTGGAAGAAATAGTTCATCGAAAAGAGTTCCTCTTTCTCCAGAAAGTCTGCCAACCTTTGTCCGCGTTCGTTCCGTTGCCCATATCCAAATTACCCCACTCTCAAGTCATCATCACCTCTCTTGTCCAGCTTTGCGTTAAAATCCCCCATAACCACTGTGTAGTGTGATTTAGAGGTATGTATGGCTCTACTGATATCCTCATACATAACTTCCACCTCATCATCTGAGTGTGCCGAGGTCGGAGCATATACCTGTATCACCTTCAGCGAATATCTTTTAGATATTCTGAGTATAAGGTATGCTACCCTGTTCGACACACTGTTGATGGTCACTATGTTGTTTAGGAGAGATTTGTGGACAATGAACCCGACACCACCTTGGGACAGTTGGTCGCCCTCCCGGTAGTAGAACAAATTGCCGGATTTGAGTATTATCGTGTCCTCGCCCTCTCTTCGGACCTCAGATAATCCCATAATACTCCAGCGCAATTTGTTCATTTCTTCTTCCAGCTCTATTAACTTGTCGTTAGTCCTCAAAGTGCGTACGTTGTGTGTTACCAGGGCCAGTTGTCGTTGTGGGTGGTAGCCGGATCGGCTCCGGGGATTCTTAGCACCCCCTACCCCGCCGTTACCATGACTGCTACCGTAGTCAGGAATAGCAGGGCTACCGGAGACTGGGGGCCTTGGCTTTGGACTAAAAATCATAAGGTGGGAATTTGCCAGTAAGTAAAGTAGGTACCTCTAACAATTCGTAAGTTAGCAAGTTTTTTATTTCTAAGTATTTTTTTATTTTCGTTAAACGTTATATCTTTCATTTGAAATCGCAAGTTATATATACTTTTGAAATTGCCATTTAAAACCCTTCATTTTGATACCCCACTCGATGGGATTGGAAACAAAAAAAAAATTTTTACCTCACAATGTGGAGTCCGAAATCTGCCATTTTGTATTTTTATTTTTCTTATGTACCCAGTGTCACTCGCGCTATCAAGGCGAATCTAACGACACCCCATACGTTAAAATCCTTCCAGCCGTTCAGGCTGTAGCAGGGAACATAGAAATCTACATACATACATACATACATACATACATACATACATACACTTGAATAATAAAAACATCCCTCCTTTCTGTTGCAGTCGGGTAAAAATACAAAGGTTTCCTCTTTATAATATTAGTATAGATATATTATAACCAAGATTTATATATGATTCGAATCGGGAAATTATACCTCAATTCACACTCACCATTTTCCCTATAATTATTTGTGTCCTTTATTTCAATAATAAAATTAACATATCAACAGTATGCCAGCTCTTTTAAGTGTAACGTTTCTCATGAAAAGTGCCACGACCCATTTCACTTTGTTGTCGCTAATATAAAACACAATTTGCGGACGTGAAATTGAATAAACGCTTTGGGATATCAAACCTTGTGCCTAGAGGATAAAGTTCAGAATGAAATGGAGAGTTTTTAGATTAATCTCGTTCACAAATTATAATTGTATATAAAGAGAATTCACTCAATTTAGTATTTTGTCGATAATGAAAATGATTAAACTCAGCGTTTATAACGTACACAGCTGTCGAAGCTTTGATCTACTTTAAATATTACTAGCAAGTATTTTAAATTAATTGAGAAACTTCAAAAGAGCATTTCCAGTTTGTGTGAAATTTGGAGATATTTTAAAGTGATTTGTATGAGTGAAAATATATTATGTTGTCCCTCCTATCATTTAGTAAAAATTATCTAAGCGTTGTCTTTATGTCCACTAAATTAGATATACGTTATTTCAAGAGAGGGCAACTTATCTGAATAGGGTAAAACAATGACGATATTAGGTATAGGCATCAATCACAAAATATTTCTCGTTTGTTCCTCGCATTACTATCATGATTATGCGCTAGGCCTATAAATTCCGAAATAGGTACTACATCTAACTTATTTAAGGTGATATTAGATTTCCCTAGCTACATTAAGGTCCCTTATAAATGACCTCTAAAGTAGCAATAAGTCGTGTCCTAAATCCTCTCGGAGGTCTATATAAATTATTTTAATTGAACGGCTAAATCGCTGGGCATTCAACCTTAATTTTTGTTCCTCTTAATTCTAATTCTATTCTTACATTAAACTGAGATTAAGTAATTTACGAATTTCAAAGAACATTATAAGTATTTGAGCAATGACTTAATTTGCTTAATTAAGTACATTAAAAGCCATCTGGGAATATTTTACTCGTCCCTCAAAATGAGCTCAATGTCTCTAGCAATTTATGGTGTTAAATTTATAACGTATTTGTTGAAAAGTTATTCTCGACAATGTAGTTAAGTACTGACGTATGTTATGTTAAATATTGCATTCTATGAGGGAGGTGTACAGTGCACGAATAGGTATTTAATGAATTCTAAGGCCTAAGTTTTCGATTCTTTTGTGCTCTCATATTATAAAAGAAGCTAATTTCCAAATTGAACCTTAGGTTTCTGTTCACGCACTCTTCACCGCTTTTTATATAATTTGTTTGATTTGCCCATTAATTGGACTATAAAAAATTTCTTTATTATTTATATCATCAAACTGGAACTTCTAAAACCTTTGTCAGTTTAAGCACAGTTATGAAATACAATTTGGAGTAACACTAACTATTTTTATTTAAAAATGTAAAGGAGTTTTGCCTTGGGATACTTCTAGTCGCTCATAACACTATTTGTCAACAGATAATAACATTTAATTGAGTGCAATAATAGTCTGTTTAGTGTGAGCCTTGCAAACTTGTATTTTATTAGTACTTACTACTATTTATAACTTGTTTTATACTATCAATAAACTGTACGCTTGTATAGTTTTATAGCACTACAAATGTGAGCACTTATAATACTTAGAAGTACCTTTTGGTGTTTGTGTAGCCCTACAACTAAAATGGGATGATATTCGGGATTGTTCATGTTATTTCAAGTCGTTTTAAAGCGTCTTCTTTATTTTCTTTTTAATTAGAGATCTTTATAACATGAGATTATTACGACGGTCATTGTCATCATTTTATTTTGTTTTTTAAGCGTTTAGAATTACATACATACATACACAAATATATTTTCAATACGTAGTGTAGTACGGAGTACCTACTTAAAATATACCCAATACCATCGAAATAGAAGAGTTTTTTATTTCGATGCCCAATACATACGGTACGTTTTAACTAATACATGTCGAATTATACGCACAAATGAAATTAAATTGTCTGTCTATGATTTCAGAATAACAGTCAGGATATAACTTATACGTGAACAACTATTATTAAAATTTATTTTTGTCCGCCAATCATTTTGTTTGAAGCCTGAAAACCAACCCTTCATATGCCAAATAAATATGAAAATTGAAAAATATTGATCTACATTATCAAACAGTTCCCCGAAAGATTAAAAAACAAACATTTAATTTTCAACAAAGTTGTCAATATACGGCAATTATGTATGGAATTGTACTTCACATTATAACTGCGAAACATAATTGCTTCGTGAACGTTTGCGCTCATCCGACTGTAAATTTGTCTCTCAAATGAAATAGTATTGTGTAGTCTATTAATTTCAAAAGGAATAACAACTTTACAATTCTATGAAATAAATTAAATTATAAACAATGCCCGTCATATTTATAGCTTATACAGTTGAAGATAATATTTTATATATTTCAATAATTGACATTAAGCGTCCTTTGTGATGGTGCTGTATACTTGTAGCACGAGGTAGTGCCATGCTGCATTTCAGCTGAAATGGAGAGGTACCTCTCGTTCTCACGATACAGGATATAAAGTGACAGCTGTGCTGTCGTGTTTCGTGTGGCGTGATTTCCCATGCACGTCCATATGCCAGTTGCATGACTACCGACGTCCATAGACATCCGCATAGTCTATACAGATGCGCTGACCTTCTTTCCCATCACACCTCCATGGGCCACCGGCTTCTTACACACCGCACGAAATGCGACGTCACAGCTGTCACTTTAAGCCAGTCTCATGTAAGCGAGAGGTACCTACCTCACTAATCATGCCGTCCCAATTGGGCTGCATGGAAGCATGCATTGTGTCACTACGTCTTACTAAAGTATTAATGCAAACTAGTAACCGTAGCATTTTGATACACTACCGTCGCACATTAACACCAGTCCTCCATAACATCCCCTCTGTTAAGTTGCTATTTTAGAAATTCTGAACCGGTATTTTATTTAATTTATTTAATGTATGCATACGGGGATTAACGGGAAACATACCGTTATTTCTCCTGACGTTTCGACCGGGTTGCACCGATCATGGTCACAGGATGACTGAAGCAGCGGTGTTAGGGCTCCGTCGACGCGGTAGAATCTTCATCTACCGGCATCGGCAACATATTAATTTTTCTCATGTACCGTCACACACAACACTGACACTGTCACTTAATATTCGATTTTTAACCGACTGATCACAGGGAGGTTTTATTTTTGCAACCACTGGATTCCATGCTGGTGATAATTTTAGGCCGTCCTCCCGATTGAAATTATTTGATCGGTATTTTATGTGGATGTTTATGAGAGTTGTCGCGCATCATCATCACGCAAAGCAATATTGCCCCAAAACGATTTTAAATGCGACAGTGCGCTTGACTAGATGTTGTAGGTTCTGAATCCTGGGAGACGAATCACTAAAAGAGTGGACTTTTTTATAACTGGTACACCAGGTGTTCACTACAGCAAGCTTCAGTTTTACCCTATAGTTTTGATATTCTGCCGTATCCAACTATCTACTGTATATATTGAGATAGTATTGAGATCACTTATCGTTCTGCCGCAGCGCCGCAATCGTATTGCGCGTCTTCACCAGGAACAATAATTACTCGCCCCAGAATTGTTCAACACAGTAATTAATAAAGCCACAAGCAGCAATATTGCGTGTAATTTATAAGATATATCTATCTATCTATTAATTCCTATAACGAGCGGTTGTTGTTTACGAGTGTATGTATAATTTAAATCACGGAAACGGCTCCAACTTATATAAAATCGATGGGATCACATGAGAGGTACCTCCCCGGTCGTGCCGGCCTTTTTCTACTGCAATGCAGCATATCACTACCTCTTACTAGTTCTAGGTTTCATTCACTACGTTTGTAGTTTTGGAAAAACTGCTACAATCATAATAATATATTACATCATGTGGTCCGTGGTGGCCCTTGAAGGGAGGAGTAAAAAGGGGGCAACGCATCTGTACAACTTCTATGCAAATGTCTATGGGCGTCATATTTTTTTTTTGTTTTTGTTTTTAATTTTTTTTTGCCCCCTTATTTAATTATATAAAAAATATCATATAATAATCATAAGATAAATTTCGCCAATATCATATTTATGAGTGGTTGCTAGACAATCCGAATGTCAAATTCTGGCCAGAAGTCATTTTTATTCTGGGGACTGTACAATGTTGGTAATGAACATAACTGTGCTATAATTAACCTCCACTTGAACCGAGAAAACCACCATCAGACTCGTTTTAGCATTTGGGCCGGTGCTACCGAACAATTAATAGGCCCTGTTTATATTGAGCGACATTTAACCGGTAACTCGTACTTAGAGATATTACATACAGTAATATTTGAATTACTAAAGCATGTGCCGTTAGTAGTTTAGTACCTACACTACTTACTCTGAACAATGAATTTAGTGATCGGTGGATTGGTCGAAGGAAGATAGCCTATGGCTTGGCTTCCCAGAAGCCCGGACTTAACGCTCCTGAGTTTTTTCTTGAAGTTGGAGATAAATAATTTTATGTGCACACTTAAATGTGTGATGAGTTACGCAGTGCGATAGTTTTTTAAAGTAAGTTCACATTTGATAAAGGTAAAGGTGATAGAGACAATTAAAAAATAAAAAAAAAATTGAACATAGTCGCATTTTGAGCAGTTCTATTTTGAACAGAATTAATTATTAATAGGTGTATTAATGTTAGTAAATTATTTTGTAGACAGCTCTGACTTCTTTACTTGACGTTGAATATCTCTTTTGGAAAAAATAATCATGTTTAACAAATAAAAAGGATTTTCCGACGTTGCTAAGCTCGCATAAAGTATGAAAGAAAAAATGGAGGCTCTCTACGTACCTGTTTACTCGAGCGTTGCGAGGCGGAGGTTTACAGCTGATATACTGCGCTATTGAGAATCATTCATACAAATCTACTTAACGAACTGACAGAGCATTACTATTCCAAGGCGAAGAAATAAAATTGAAACATGTATAGCGTTAAAGTTACAGTTGATTTACTAGTTTTTGTTCGTGCTATGGGTTATTCCAAAGTCATATACTTCGGTTGGGAAACGAATATAATATAATTACCGTGTATATAGTGAAAATATTTCTCCGTCTGTGTCAGAAGCAAGTATTTATATTTCGGTCTGTGTGATAAATATATGAGCTTTGATTTTTGTTAATAACGCGAGTGACACTGGTTACAATAAAGTATATTTTAAGAATTAGGGTTTCTTTTAGACTTTAATATTAGCTTATTTCTTAAATATCCACAACCTTCTTGTAGAATCCTTGATGCTACTTACAAGGCAAACTGACCATACATTTGTTCTCTACATTTATAGTCGATAAAAAGTGCCAATGTCCAATGAGATAAAAATCAACCACTATCAGATGTCCCAGCAACTTTTTATACCCACTCAATCAAACCGATCCGAGTCTTTGGTTGCAATTTTTCTTGAATATTGCTTCTCAGGACATCTGAGATAAAGAGCTTCATACATAAACGTCTTACCAGCTATCAGTCGCTCCCATGAATTGATTAAAAAGGGTACAAATGGCTTAAGACGTTTACGTACGTCGTCTGGTTGAAACAAAAACCAAATTTGTCGAGTAGCGATCCAAAATAATATTGAAGACTGTTTCTTGTGATTTATCCTGTAAACGATTTTGCTACGCTTGCTCTTTTAATTTTTTCTTATCTTAAATCGGGTAAAAGCTACAGCAGAATCATTCTCTATTTCACTTTATCATATCTGTGAGGCATCGAAAGCTCAAAATATGCAAGTAAGCTATAGACATATTATAATTATGATGTGCTATTATAATTGTTGTCGCTATTATAGCAACTTCTTGTAGGTATTATGACAAAATGTTCATCAAACAATCCAAACCTTACAATTAGTTTTAATCGGAGCTAATAACAAACAGAAAATCATATTCTACCCGCACGTCAGTAACAACAACACACAAAAAATATTAGTTTCAGTTTCCATGAACTTTTTAACTTTTACATGTAATTCTCTTCGTTTTCTCGTCTTTTCTTCTATAATCATAATAAAGGAAAATAAATTATTAAGAATAACCCTCTAAGAATATTAAGTTGAGGTCATTCATAAAATTATGCCAAAGAAAAAGCACTGATTCTTCCGGAATTTATTAATTTTCGGGGCAACTTTTCCAATTTATTCTTAAAACCTTAATTTGAATAATACGAAAAAAACTAATTAGATTTTTTAGAACAGACGTGGATTCAATTGAATCCAAATCTTTTTTAGAATCGATTCGAATTTTGGTTGCTTGTTTATTCTGTATTACATGTGATAAGCGGTAGTGCCACACTGCATGCTTGCATCCAGCCGAATTGGGCCGGCACGACCGGGGAGGTACCTCTCGCTTACACGAGATCAGCACAAAGTTGACGGCTACGCTGTCGCGTTTCGTGCGGTATGTAATTAGCCGGTGGCCTGTGGAGGTGAGAAGATCAAGAGGGAAAGCATGTCTAGGTCGGTAGTCATGAAAATGGCTACGATTGCTCGTTTGCCCCCTTGCCCCGGTGGCCCATGGAGGTGGGAGGAGAAAGGAGGACAGCGCATCTGTATAGCCTCTATGCGGATGTTTGTGGGTGTCGGTTGTCATGAAAATGACTCCGACTGCTCGTTTGCCCTTCTATACCATAAAAAAAAATCTATAAAAAATAATAATTCAACCTATATAAAAATAAGTGGGTGATGATAGTGATGTTCCGGTGATGACGAAACGAATGCGGATGGATATCCCGTGCACTTAACAGTTGTCGATATCGGTCTGACCGCCCAGCCATCCTGTCACCGTGACTCATGCGTTCTGTATCCATATCAGCCAACCTTGAGTGTTTCATAACTCTACGTATTTCAAACTGTATCATTTTAACTGTGTGTGTAACTGTAACTACTTGTGTCACTCGGATTCGTAAAATCTATCTTATCTTAATATCCTAATGATACACTTTTTTTTGGTAACTCAGGGGAATGCCTTTACGCACGCTACCCAGGAGCTGCCCCTACTGACTAAACCCCTGTGGGTGCCTTCAGCCGCTATAATCGGAGGGCCCCGGATCTGAAAGCAACAAGGCGGATGATATCCTATCCTAGTGAATAATAATTCATTTATTAAAAAAATTGTCAAAAATAGGTAAATACCAATACCTACCGACAGTGTTTTAATAGGGTTTTTAGTAACATAGTCAAATACATACGCCTGTACATTGAATATATAAAAAAAACTAATTGGGGGCGATATTAAAATAGTGTTAGAACACTTTTCAATGTTTTTTTAAATTTTTTGTCTGTCTGTTTGACCGTTTGTCTGCTTGTCCAGGCTAATCTCCGAAACTACTGGACGTATTCTAATGAAACTTTTTGTAGTGTATAGATACTAAGCCTGGTCAACATAATAAATATTTTTTACTAAGGTAAAATTTGCTCATTCCTATAGGAAATAAAATTTCAGCACACTGCAAACAAACAATAACAAATCACTTTTATTATAATTTTACTACGCTACGCGAACGAAGTCGCAGACACCAGCTAGTTTATAATATATTATTGCTTTTTGTTGCTGCTTGTAAATTTTTCGACTTGCCCAATTTGAGATTTTTTTTCATATACCTAGTATGGGGGGCACACGAACAGTTGGAGCCATTTACATGACTATCAACGCCCATAGGCTTGTGCATAGAGGGGATACAGATGCGTTACTTTCCTTCTTCTTCCTGCCTCCATGGGCCTCCGGCTACATAGATACCGCACGAAACGCGACAACACAACTGTCTCATTACGCGGATATCGTGTAAGCACGCATATTGCAGTAAGACAATAATAATAATAATGTCGTCCTAGCCGCTACGGCGGCCGTCTGTATACTGTATAGACATGCCATCTGCGCAGGACATATTATAGTGCACAAGAGTGAGAGCAAACACAAGTGCACTCTCTATTCCCTCATTCTCATATTCCTATGGGACGGCAATCCGACACGACCGGTGAGAAATCAGGC
>LUGF01039116.1:167624-181947 GCA_001625245.1 Calycopis cecrops | reverse complement strand
AGCTTTTATCCCGAAAAAATGTTCCTGAGGGATGCCATGGAATGATTTTCCACGATATCGAAATTTACGCGGGCGAAGCCGCGGGGCGCAGCTAGTGTAATATAATGTAGGTATATAGGACTGTGTGAAATAGGCTTTTAAATTGTCGATGTTTTCTAAACTAAAGAAAGTAAAATAATATATGTACTTACATTTAAATTATTATATTATCCTACTAAATTAATATTAATAATATTATAAATGCGAAAGTTTGTATATTTGTTTGTTGGTTGCTTCTTTACGCAAAAACTGCTGAACCGATTTTCATGAAATTTGGTACGCACATAGAGAGTAACTTGGATTAACGCATTGGAGAAGTTTTTATCTCTAAAAATTGTTTCTATGAGATGCCATGGGATGCCACGGGATGATTTTCTATTTTCGTCGGGATCGAAATTTATGCGGGTGAAACCGCGGGGTGCAGCTAGTACAGTATAAAGTTAAGTATTTCGAAAAAAATAAGACACAAAAATTTTTCCCAACGATTTTGCTAACGATACTTAGTGTTTATTTTTATTTTCTCAAACCCGTTTTCATGGGCTATATCAGTCACTTACCACCCTCTTAAGTGAAGTCTTATGTTTAGCTTATTTTGAATGGATATAAGGCACTTTATCTTTTGATGTACCTATTAAAAACAACTTAACATCAACAAAGTACCCAAGAGTTCATAAAAGTAATTTAGATCATGGTATGGCGTTCATGGCAGCAACTGTATAGTTTTTTTAATACACTAGTTTCACTCATCTAAAGTCTGAAACACCGCTACTTTTTCTCGTGTTACAATGTGTCCTGATTTTGTTATTTTACTTAAGGTCCTGGGTTTAATCTACCCCGGTTTAAGCTTAACCGTTAAGGTTGAACGCTAGATAATAGCATTTAAAAATGAATAGAACCTTAAGAAACAAGCAAATTCGATAGATGGTATATAATTTAAAAATATCGGACATGTTTGTTTCAAAAAATGGAATCGTATTTTATAAATAAATAAATGTCTGTGGACTTTACACACCACGTTAGTCTAGCCCCGTGCTAAGTACCGTAAGGACTTGTGTTACGGGTACTAGGCAACGGAATATATTTAATATGTTTTATAAATTTAAGAAATTTTATATAATAATTAAGATTTTTTTTTACAGAAATACATATAATACATATATAAACATCCATGACCAAGGCGGGATTCGAACCCGCGACCCCTGGGGCAACATGCTCCACTTATCCGAGCCCTGTACCACTGCGCCAGCCTGGTCGTCTCTCATTCTATCGTTTTACAGTATTCGTATCTAGATGTAGCCAACATTCTTCTTCATCATCTTTATGATCAGCCGAAGGACGTCCACTGCTGGATACAGGCCTCCGTCATAGAGCTCCACAGGTCACGTTCAGGAGCCACCTGCCTCCAGCTGCAGCGGCGCCCCTTAACCAAGTCATCGGTCTTTTATACATACTTTAAGCTTAGAGTTCACTAGTTGCCGAGTACATTTTAAAGGTAGCGTTAAATTCTCGCCAGCATTCTAATTAATGTACTTAATTAATATTTAAAGCAACGAGGTGGCGTTTAATTTCATAACAAATTAATATTACGTCTTGTATATCGTAATATTCAATTACCATCCTGCGAGAGAAACCTTGGTGGTGCGAGAGCTAGCAATCTATTTTCGCGATGGCTTGTTTGTCGATGGATGAAATATTTTGTTTTCGTTTAGGTGATTGTACCTTCAAGTGAATTGTTGACATCCTTCTGTATATTACTCCTATTTATCTGCTTGTTATCAAAATTTTATTATTTTTATAACAACAACTTCTGCACAATATCTTCACGCCAGGTTCCAGGAGATGATTGTTATTGTTTTAATTTATAAATATAATAGTAGTCAATTTAAGAGAGCGGTTGAAAGCATTTAATTTATAAATGTATAAAATATTTAATTATGACATTTCAATGTGATGAAATCATAATAGGTATTTTATAATTAACCCCGTCTGTCTAATGTAATATTAAACTCGATGTAAAACTGCTTATTATAAAAACTTACAGAACTATAACTACAAGTTCAAAATATTCAATTAAAAGTAAAATTCGAGTATGTTTTATAGAGAATTACATTTTATATAGTAGTAGTAACCGTGTTTCCTTTAATTGTATTGAATGTGTAATATTTAGGTCTTATAATGGTTAGATTGATATTAGATTTTATTATACTTCAGGAGAGCGTAAATTAAATAATGTACAATTATTTAATTTGTAAACTCGACACAAACTGAAATAAAATGCATTTTATGCTTTCATAATGTGGTTTGTATTGTATTTTCGACATGAAAAAGTAATAATCCATACAAAAGATCTGACAGAAGATATTATGTTGCTGTTCCACTATTCAGTTCATATTATAACAATCAAAAGAAATATTCCCTTAAAAATAAGCTTCAAAGTATAGACTTATAAATATTAAATATCCTCAGTACGTACAAACTCTTAAATAACCAGAATTTAAAATTTCGAGATTTGCAATTATTATAACTTTAGATTCGGAGAAACCGCGTTGTTCGTTCAATTTTTCATCAAAGTAACGGAATAAAATTATTTGTTTTTATATTTTCCTTGTTTTTGTCTCAAATACATAATTAAAATATTATGTTGTTTATAATTGTAATCCTTTACTACGATACGCGTGCCTTGGTCAACAAAGAAAAAACTGCGTTAACTACCGGTATTATTCAGTACATCAAATTGGTTTACGTTTTTTTAAATGTTACAGGGGCAAACGAGCAGTCGCAGCCATAGAGAGGCTATACAGATGCGCTGCCCGCCTTTCTCCTCCCACATCCGTGGGCGACCGGTCACTTACACACCGCACGAAACGCGACAGACAGCTGTCACTTAACGCCGATTTCATGTAAGCGAGAGGTACCTACCCGGTCGTGCTGACCCAATTCGACTAAATGCCTGCATGCTGTGTGTGTCTTACTAACTTATTCAGTACATCAAATGAGTTTACGTGGTAATAAGTTTTTTACGCATTATTTCCAGAAACATTTAAATACATATTTTCTGTACAATTAATTTCCACACCCCGTCGTCCAGGTTTCCTGTTTTTGCGACGACTAACCCTCACCTAACTTAGCAGATGGGTTTCCGACAGGCAAGGCCGTAAATATCCACTTTATGTTACTAATGGTTGATGCAGAGATAAATAGATTTATCTTTCAAGAAGTTAAGGTTCGATTTATGGTTTATTTTCATGACACAAAAAGCCCTAATGATCTATTTCAGTTAGGAATTATAATGTCATAGGTTTAACAGCTGTTAACCCACAACCCACTTATCATACGTTTTTATGTCACAAGATAGACTATTGTACTGAAAGTATTTCGTAATATAGAAGTTATAGAGCGATATAAATAGTTGCATGAAAGTTGTTGGAGTTTGTTTAATGAAATAGTTTTTATTGAGACATGATTTATATCGGTTGCGTATATTCAGTATCACTTTATAGCGACCGAATGTAGTAGTGGTGGTTTTTAGTCGGTAAGGGCCCCGTGCCGAGTCCGACACACCCTTCCGGCTCGCCCGGTGCCGGTTGGATGGTGCCTAAAAGCATTTTCCCTGCGTCCTGCGTATATTCAGTATGTTGTAATTACGGGAAAATCTTGTTTATCAAACGAACTTAACATATTATAATAGGTATATAAATTTTTATAGTTGTTTATTGGTGTTTTATGACAAAAAAGAATTATCAAAATTGTTATATTCTGTAAAAAGTTAAGCGTGGTCTAAAATAAAAAGTGTATGCTTTAGATCACCCAAATGAAGTAAAACTTAATTATTGATTTTCATTTCTGTAGTTACAGTGACATAACATGTCATATGATAATTATTTTTTAAATACAAAAAAAACTTTCACTTAAAATTGAATTTGAATTTTGAATTTGATAAAAACACGTATATTTTTATAGAATATTTTTTTTATCCTCTTCCATATTTCATTATTGAAAATGTGCCTATTGGTTAAGTATATTTTTTAATTCCATTGTGCCAACATCGACACCAAAAGACACACACAGACAAGTCCCTTATAATAACAAGTGACGCCCATAGACATCCGCATTCAATATATTATAAAGCATTGAACCGTAATAAAGACGTGTTGCCTTCCTCCCGTCCAATGGACCACTGGGTACTTTCGAACCACACACAACACAACAGTACAGCTGTCACTTTACGGGACCATGTGGCCGAAGATATACCCTCCCCCCCTGTCTGGTCGTACCAATTTAAACACACTACTCTCCTTACAAAATTACTATACACTTTTTTATGGTAAGGGGGGGCAAACAAGCAGTCGGGCCATTTTCATGACTACCGACGCCTATAGACATCTGCATAGAGACCGTATAAATGCGCTGCCCTTTATTCTCCTCCCACCTCTACGGGCCACCAGCTACTTACACACCGCACGAAACGCGACCGCACAGCTGTCACTACGCCAGTTTCGTGCAAGCGAGAGGTACCTCCGCCAGACTAGGAAACTAGAGAGGACTAAAAAAATCATTTAAAATTATTTTTTTTTCTGGTAAATTGTTAGCAAACCTCCTAAAAGCAGTTCAGTTTCCAAGATCTATTTGAGAAATTATAACAGCTTCACGTGAAGTTGTTATAATTTCTCTAAAAGTTTATGACGTCATAAACTAGTAAACATTCGCGGCCTGAACTAATAAGTTGCAGTTAATTATGGATCGAATTTGACCTACATAAGGATTTCCAAGCGCCTGCAATTAATTTAACTTGTAATTACAGCCAGGAATAATTGGAGTCGGATAGATAAATGCAGTGTCGATGCCAGGCGAGAAAATAATTAAATACTTGCAGTCAAATTAGTCTCCTTTTAGTCTTTCGAATTAGTCTTATGTCTATTAATTTTCACGTTTTTAGGTGATTTGCAATTATTATTCATTATTGTATTTTTTTTTCAGAATACTTTATCTCATCTGTATATTAGGACGTAGCGATAAAAAAATCTAATGCTTTTGCAAGAATTACACGATTGTAAAAATTTAAAATTGTACCAAATTATAAAATAGTAATATTTTTTTTATTTAAAATTGAATTTCAATCCCATCAAAATACATTCACAACCGACACCAACCCATCTACACGTCACAAGTTACAATAAATTGAAAACGTTAGATAACACTAAATCTAACTCTACGTAATATCGAGAGTTGAGTCAAACCTTTACCTACTTACATATTTTGTGATGAAGTCCTGGAGTGTGAGGGAAAATAAGTCATTTACAAGTAACCTCAATATTGAATACACTCGTATTACCAAAAGCGGGCCAAGGGGAGTTGGGCTCGTACACCGTGGGTTCCGTATCAAAAGTATGACAACTTCGAAACTGCCATCTTGTAAAAGTTGACAAACTTGCGAGCGTCTTCACTCATTTTGTATGAAATGAACTAGAAACACAAGTTTGTAATGTTTTTGCCTTTTTTTTGGATTCACTGTTATAGCGGCAACATAAATAAGTAATATAAATTTTCGTACAACGTTTATAAATAATTGGTGATAGACCGACAAACGGACAGCGGCTTCGTACGTCTTAGATTCGTTTTTACAATTTGGGTACGGAATCCTACAAGATATTTCCCAGCTTGAAGTTCGTTTACCCAAATTCCGTCGAGCCCGATATTACTTCTAATGTGAGACATTGTTTCAACGATAAAATTCCGGATTCTCCGAGGGATTTGTGGCATTATCATCATTAGCATTTTTTGTTTTCAGTTAAATGTACGATTTAATAAGCTAAAGCGTAGATAATATTGTATTCAACTGCAACGTTAACTTGTCCTTTTATACCAGTGAAAATGAGCGTTCGAACCCGCACCCTATTAGCCGAATTTCGGCGTTGGTCGTCTATACTACACCAGTATGGGCGTAATTACAAGTTCCTTAGTCGTTTAGTAAGAGATATTGTAGCAGAATTGAACATAACCAGTGGGGTACCTTACTTTACTAGGTAGGTTAGTTTTACGATTCTGCCGTAAAGTTACAACTATGCTGTCGCTTTTCCTGCAGTTAGTGAGTTTCTGGTGACCCATCGCGGAGTAATGTGGATGTTTATGTGCATCGGGAGCCAAAAGGCTTCGAGTGCTATTTAGCTTCTCTATATAAAGTATCAAATTGCAACTTGATGATAACAGTAATCCTACTAATATTATAAATGCGAAAGTTTGTAAGGATGTTTGTTACTCTTTCGCACAAAAACTACAGAACGGATTTTCATGAAACTTTACAGCAATATAACTTTCATATCAGAATAACACATTAAGTTAAAATTTTGAATCATTTTTGAAGTCCGAAATCCACGCGGGCGAAGCCGCGGGCGGAAGCTAGTCTGTATATAAAGTACCTAAGTAATTATTATCTAAGAAAAATATATTTGCCTCATACATATAAACACAAGGACGTTACTTACTGATCAACTACGAGCTTCCACTAAGACCCCTTATCAAGATAGGGGCGGCTGAGCACAAGCCTACTCGCAAGCCCCTTATTATTATAATAAACTTACATAAAGGAAACGCAACCGCGCTGCTAAAACAGCCATTGACCTGTTAAGAGCAAATTGAGTTGAGACACCCCTGGAACGATATCGTTGGTTGTTTCTAATTATAATTAATTACATAAGTGGATAATTAACACGGAGGAATATGTAAGGGGGTAGAATTATATCGAGTTTGAGCAGTTTATCTTTCAAGTTCAAGATAATAATATAATAAGCAAACTTAACATTTTAAAATTATCCTTTAAGGGTTGATAACAACTCTGTATATTATTTTTATTATTATTATTGGTAATATATAGGCTTGCGCTTGGCCGCTGCCTCACCTGATACTAAGTGTCGACGTGGACGATGGAGCATGATTCCCAAGGTAGAAAATATAGGTATTCCAAGGCAAATGGATTTTATTTCATAATTAGTACCGAATTTTGAAATCTTTCTTAAATTTGAAACTATAAAATATTATTTTTCTATTAAGGTTTGTAACTTGTCTATTAACTGACAACCAATACGAGGGTTAAGTGCCAGACGAAGTTAACCTATAACGGAAACCGTAACGTAATTTCGTCTACAAATATTATATAGACGTGAAATTTATTTGTCTGTATGTACGACTATCTCCATTGAATTGGCAAATAATATTGTCTGGATTAGCTGATCCCCGATCGGTTACATATCTGTATTTGGCATTGGAATCTGAAAGGTACTTAACATAGGTATTACGCACGGGTTACGTTTATATTACAGGCCTTTTGTCTGTAATACAGACTTAACTCGTGCGTCTATATTACTATTTTGCCTATAATATAGACTTAACTCGTATGTTTATATTACTACTTTGGCTGTAATATAGACGTAATGTAAAGGCGTCGTCTGTTCTAAAAATAAAGATATTTTGGTTACATTGATCTCAAGTTGATCCTAGCTTAAGCATGTAGCTGGTATCTTGGTTTCGAATACAGACAGTGTAATGAGTGTAATCTCTGCTACGTATTTAAGTTAAGATAAAACACCATACGAGGTTTGGGAGTCTATATTTTGGATGCTTAAAAATATCTTTGATTTTGTGTTATGTTTCGTAGTTTGTAGTCAGAATTTGATGAGTGTTAATTTAAATGTTCAAAAGAAATCGTGTCTCGCCATCAAACCTCAAAGCCTTAGGATGGTAATTAATTTATGGAACACCAATGTTTTTGTTTTAATAAAAGTCATAAAACAAAAAGAAGGTAATAAATGGGAATCCTTTTTAGTGTTTTAATTGAGATAAATTAAGAAATGAAGATAGACCAGTACGTTGTGTGCTGGGCGGTTAATTTAAAAATAAATGTTAAAATATTACAATATACGTATAACAATTCATTACATTACGTTTTCAGTAAGAGTGCTACATTGCATCTGAACAGGGCTGGCATGACCTGGGAGGTACTTCTCGCTTACTCACAATATTGGCGCTTTAAGCGCCACTTTATGATTCGTGCGGCGAGTTTTCAATGGCTCATGGAGGGGAAAGCTGAGTAGAGAACAACTCTATACAAGGTTGATAAAAGCGTGAGGCATTAAATTTAACCACATACCTACACTATAAGTGTCTACTGTTAGTTCAAACAATTTAAAAAAATTACAACATGTATACGAAAATATTTTATTCAAATAAGTTCATAACCTAAAAATGTAATCATGCTTTGTTTCGGCTCGTACAGCGAACGACAACTTTGTACGGGGTAAATGACACCGGCCGTGTACGAAGTGAGAAAAAAAAATAAAAATGCATGTGGCCAAGCTATTGTTCCGATTGATCTGAATTTTGTTGCACACCCTGGAAATGGTGCACTAAATATATGGTTTTATTTAATGCCTCTCGCTTTTATTAACCTTGTATAACATGCGCGTCGGTAATTATCAAATGATTCTGATTTGTATTTTATCCCCCTATAATATAAAATTACTCTCCTGTTTTAGGTTTTATCGTAAGAACGATAAGTTACCAAAGAGTAAATTAAATGAGTCTCAAAGAGTAAATTATCAAAAAAAAAATAGTATCATCTCTCTTCTCACCAGATTTCATTACTTTCACCGGTAAAAGTAACCTTGAAGTTTTATTGACAGAGACAGAGCTGCAGAGCTTCTTAGTTCCTCTCGCTCTGGCGTTTTATGTATGTTACAAATTTGGGCAGTAATTTATTTAAAACGGTCCCGTCCATATTACAAACATAAATCCGATTCCAGACAGCGCGCCACTTACGGTGTTTTCGTTCAAACTCACACATCTACGAGTGTACGTGTACGTACAATGTAGCGTGCATAGCAATTTGAAATAAAATGACAATGTTTTCATTCAAAATAGAATTATCAAAATTACTTTTTGAACCTGAAAATAATTCTTAGGGTATAATGAGACAACAATAAGGATTAGAGAAGACTAGTCTTAAACAACGAGTACCGTAGCCTTTTGAAGATTACTAAGGTCCATAAGCCTCCGAATAGACGTTATCCTCTGAACCTTACTTCCTGAGCCCTTTTTCAGTCCTTTCCTCAATGTGTTACTCAAACACCACACGAAACGTCATAGGTTTCAGCTAAATGTTGTAATGTAAACAACTAATGTAAACTTATCAAGAAAAGAGCTTAATCTTCTTTCAAAGGCCGGCATCGCATCTGTTGGGCCTCTGTTGTTTCGGATGTTACCTGCACCTCCGTAGGCGTTGGTTATCGCTTAACATTAGTTGGCCCAGCTACTCGTTTGCCTCCTATGCTATAAAAAGACTCATTCGTGAGTGAGATGACATGATGTGTTCCAATCGAATCGGGTCAACCGGAAAATCTCTGGCTCACACCATGGGTACCGCTTTAAAAGAACGTCGCTTTTCATGCGGTGTGTGAGTTTCCGGTGCACATTGAGGGGAGGACTGAAAGAGGACAACGATTCAGCATAACGTTTATTCAGATATTTAAGGGTGTAGTGTAACTATACGTTACACAACGCGCTGGTGTATAAAGCTGTTGTCACGTATCATGTGGCGATTAAGTAGCCGGTGGCGGAAGGGGATGAAGGGCAACTCATTTGTATGAACTCTGTGCGGATGTCTATGGGCGTCGGTAGTCACGAAAATTTCTACGAGTGCTTGTTTACCCCCTTATACTATAAAAAATTTCAAACGGATGCGACTACTCGTTTTTCTTCTTATACTTTAAAAAAACTTGACTGCTGGTAGAAATTCCATATTGCGATAAGCAGGTTATTTGTACAAATGTTACTGTTACTGAATGTTTCTAGGTATATTTTTAATGTAGGTACATAAATTGAATAAATAAATAAAATTAATCTTGCTACATCTTGTAAAAATAATTTGTCTTCGGATTTCATAGTTTCGTTACTAATTAGATTATACAATCGCATTACAGTTAGATTCATTTAGCTGGAGACTGCAAAGGAACCGTGCGGTCACCTCATGGATCAATCAACACGTTAATGAGACGCTCAAATACATCCATACCGTACAATTAGAGAACATCATCAGCCTATTGGTCGCCGCACACTTATCAACTCGGAAAGGGATCGTAAACGCCTCGCCTACAAAAGCGAAGACGATACGATGACGTTACATTTCCCATTAGAGTGCGTTGCAATGTGAAGTTTCATACAAAGAATACTGAACGGCTCGAGGTGATACGGTAACAATCCCCTTTAGAGTTTATGATTGTGCAGTGACCTAACTAGTCCACTGCAACCCCTTTTCTGATGACCGTCAAGTTCCTACCCCTTCTTGCATCCCTCCTGGATATTCTGCCCCTATCTGACATTTTTTGGGTTCCGTAGCCAAATGGAATGGTCTGTCCGTCCGTATATCACAGTATTTTTTTTCCGAAACTATTAGACCTATATACATATAAATCTAATAGTTCCGGAAGTTGAAACTTTGTAGGTTGATGTATTCTGAGTGCCTACGTATCGTACTTTTTTTACAAACGATCAGTCGGAGCCCTTTTCAAAACTATCGACGCCCATAGATATCCACACAGTCTACACAGATGCGTTGCCCTTCTTCCACCTCCCTCCTCCATGTACATGTCACGAAACGCGACAGCACAGCTATCACTTTCACATTCACGCAAGTATCGTGTAAGCAAGAGGTACCTCCCCATTCGTGCCTGCTCAATTCGGCTGCATGCATGCGTACCTCCAGCGTGGCACTACGACGACTACTTCTGGGCAATTTTCAGAATCTTTACGCTATTTCATATCAACCGCAGGAGCTCAAAATCATAAACGTCAATTTACTATTTATTATGTTTGTGGGATTATTGATCGGACACTGTTTGACTGTTGACTGGCGTAAAAGCCTCGCAACCGACCGCTGTGAGTGTGGAGGGGAGCGTGTAAGGATCGTGATAGGTGGCCTCTGTACCCTCTGCCGACTGACGAAACTGGCATGTTCTTGTTATTAGTTAGATTGGGTTAGTTTTATAGTATAATGGAGCAATGTTCATGACTACCAACGCCCATAGACATCCGCGTAGAGGTTATACAGATGGGCAACGCATCATCCTTCCTCCTCCTCTCTGCATAGGCAATATTATTGTTATTAATTTAATAAATAGTACTGCTGAAATATTGCCAAAATTCATTTTATAGCATGCCTAAAATGAATTTCCGCTACGGTGGTGCCCGAGAAGGTGGGTATACTATCCTTCTAATATTATAAATGTGAAAGTCTGTATGTTTGTTTGTTTGTTAGTCCTTCACGTAAAAACTGCTGAACCGATTTTCATGAAATTTGGCACAAACATAGAATAACTAGGTAACTTGGATTAACACATTCCCCAAAAAATTTTGGGATGCCAAGGATTTCATAGGGATCGAAATTTACGCGGTTGAAACCGCGAGGCGCAGCTCGTTATTATTGAAATCAAAAAACAAATATTAATAACTGCTTGATTGATCGAGTACTGTTCATTGTTGAGGGTCTTAGTAACCAGTATATTGAACACACTAGATAAATTGCGTTAAAAGCATAATATGTTAATGATTATAATGATTATCTCCGCTCTCTCCTTAGGTCACCGGCTACACACCGCACGAAACGCGACAGCACAGCTTCTACATGCATGCATCCGTTTCCGAATGCAGGTTAATGTTGCTGTTACTCAATTGGCTCTAACATCAGTGTTTTTTCTTTTATCCCACTTCATGCAAGCACGCAGTGATGCACTAGCTCTTACAGATGTTGACTCTTTCGCAGGCTACAAATGACTAGTGGTGAGACGGTGATTGCGATCGCCGTGAAAAATCACTCTGCTATTCATAAAACAGCGATCGCTGTAGTGAATGCTCTTTGCGCAAGCAGTGATTTCAATCACTACATGCTCACAGCGACCGGTCACTGTTTATATTGCAGGTTCGCTGTGATCGCTGGCAGCGATGCAGCGTGCTATAGTAAAGAGTGATTTAAAGAGTGATTAATTCACTGCTACTATTCACGGCGATTTTTTACAACTGCTCAGGGCGATCGCTGCTATTCAAATATCACTCTTAGGCGCACCTCTACAAATGACAGCTATATCTTCATGATTTTTGCGTAAAGGTCAAACAACCCGCAACGAGATAACAGATAGGCCATCTAAAAGTAATTAAGGTGAACGAATAAAGTATTGCGTCAAAAATGAAAAACCAATAAAGTGCGACAAAAATTCGCTTCACATGATCGCGATCAATTTCACGTGGCAGCTATAATAAATTTTGAATTCTCTCGTTTCAATTACTCATCGGACAATTTGTTGTTGGACTTTTTGTTTTTTTTTTACATAATACTAAAAGGTTTGCGTGTCGCCACCGTCTCACTTGGTACAAAGCTACGTGGCCGACGATGGTAACTTGCCAAGAAGGCATCTCATCCTCTTCTAAAAGATTCTCAGATTGATGGTATTAGGGAACACAGGCGCACATTTTTATTTTAATTCACATTTGCACACAATAAAAAAAATGCACAAAATGTGCTGTACCATTAAATTAATATTTTTAATTGTTCAGCGCTTTTAGTGCATTTTTTATAGTATACAAAGTGACCGGCGTAAAGTGACAGCTGTGCTGTCGCGTTTCGTGTGGTGTTTAAGTAGCCAGTGGCCCATGGAGGTGGGAGCAGAATGGAGGGTAGCGCATTTGTATAGCCACTATGCGGATGGCTATGAGCGTACGATAGTCGTGAAAATAGCTCCGACTGCTCGTTTGCCCCCCAATACCATAAAAAAAAAAAATACCAAGGCTTACATTCATAATATTAGGTACCTACGCAATTTTTTTTTGTAAAGAAATATTAAGGCTTTCATATTTGTGGGTTTTTTAATAGCATAAGGGGCCAAACAGGGATTCGGATCCTTTTCATGGCTACCGACGCCCACATACATCCGCACAATACACAGATGCGTTGCCCTCCTTTCCTCTTCCCTTTCTCTGGGCAACGGCTACTCAAAAACTACACGAGGTATGACAGTATAGTTGTCACCTCACCGTGGTATCATGCGAGAGGTACCTCCCCGGCCGTGCTGGCTCAATTCCGCAGTGCAGCATGGCAGGACTGTTTATTAAAGCTACTGCAACGAACCTTGAGAAGCAACTCATAATTAAAGAGTAGATTAAATATGGTTGTGCGTATCAAATACAAATTAATAATAAATAACCTAATTGAATATCTATTTTTTAAATGAATATTCATTAAAATAAACTATTCTCTTAGGTAAATCTTATTTAAAAATAACGAATGTATTAAATAAAATATTTAAAATTACTTTATTATAATAAATAGTTATAATTTATAATACAGATATAATTATGATACTATATATTAATATTATAAAAATCAAGGAATACATACCCGATAGTTATAAACGGTTTTCTAAACCACCACTTAAAATATCAACATTGTCACACATACAAACACAACACTCACATAACTTAATTTATTTTCAAAATTAATTAAAATAAATTATATATTTTAATATTAAATATTGAGTACACTTATTGTAAGTCAACGTTCGTAGTTACGCGTTGTGTCCCGACGACAAATACGTGTGGCTGGGAGTGAAGCTCGCGACAGAAAGCTGGGAAGTTGGGCAGGCTCGCTGCGAGAATATGAAGTATTCCTCTGAAGGTTTATAAGTGCATTAATGACAATATGTATTCTTTAGTGAGTGTATTTATACACATAATACATAAGATACATATAAAACATATGCTTTTAATTATCACATAACTTTTTTTGTTTAATCCAAGTCGATGAATCCTATTAATATTATAAATCCTATCCTATTAATATTATAAATGCGAAAGTTTGTATGTTTGTTTCTCTCTTTACGCAAAAGCTGCTGAACCGATTTTCATGTAATTTGGTACACGCATAGAGAGTAACTTGGAATAAAACATAGAACAGTTTTTATCCCAAAAAAATGTTCCTATGGGATGGCATGGGATGATTTTCTATTTTCCACGGGACCGAAATTTACGCGGGTGAAACCGCGGGGCGCAGCTGATCTAAAATATTTCTCTGAGGGTTAATAAGTGCATTAGAGTTCTTTGGTGACTGTATTTATGTACATAATACATAACTATGACACATATAATACATATAATTTTAATTATTACATTATTTTTTACGTCTCATTTATGTTAACCGCCTTTGTGTGCATCCATACTGTAACATGTTCTGTATTGCTTTTACTGT
>LUGF01039116.1:147432-161889 GCA_001625245.1 Calycopis cecrops | reverse complement strand
AAACATTCTTTTGTTTTCGAATTCTAAATTCAAAAAGATGAAAAAGACATACATATTTTTTTATACAGTCGAAGGAGGTTTGCAAACGACACTACTTAAAAGGCAGCCCTCGTAACTTACAATTCTATTAATAACAATTGTTTCCTTGGAGTCTCGCTAATAACATACATTTGTTTTAAAATTTTAAAATGAGAGCAATCTAACAGAATTATTATTCTCTACATGCATAATTTCTTTACTTCATTTTTATATACATGTCGGGAACACATAACATTTCAATTTTATTAAAGTAACAATTATTTTGGACACACGTTCTGTGAAGCGGCGCACGAGGGCCAATGTTTGTCCTAGTCTTTCCTATTTGGAAGAGATTTTTTGAGCGAGTTAATTTGGATGGATTGGATGTGGTGGATGGTTTGAAAGGTCTGCAAGTAGTTGTAGTGTACTTACTTCAGCTAAGCAAATATTCCTGAGAGTGTTTGCATCAGTTATTAAACGTCTGTCAGTGAGGGAAATCAAACCGTACCGGTCCAATAGTTCATAGTAAGGACATCTCGGGGAACGCTGGCGAAAGTTATGAATACGCAAAAACTTTTTCTGTATAATTTCTAGACGTGTTTTGTGAATATTATAGTGAGGGTTCCAAATTGGGGATATATGTATAATCACGATGAGGCAGCACCAAGCTTTGGTAAAGGCACACGAATGTGTCTTTGTGTTTAAAGGGTTTTGTGATGCGGCTAATGAAACCTAACATACGGTAGGATTTTTTGTGATATGTTCAATGTGTGCGTCAACTTTGTATCCACATATACACCTAAATCCCTCGTTGATGCCACAACATTCAGCTTATGATTACCTAGTGAAAATGTAGTATTACGTCTTGAGTAGTTGACTTCATTATAGCTCGCTCCTGGTGCAAATACATCTCTAAATCCGTCACACACGAGCACAATATTTTTACCATAGAAAGAAAATATTCTTTCTATGGTAAAAATATTGCGCTCGCAAAAATATTTTTTATATTCTTTTATCAACCTTTCAAATTAAATCCCGTCGGTTACTGCGATGTTAGATTCTCCAGTTACGTAATATTTAACCTGTTCCCCGCCCCGTTAGCGTTTGAGAGTTTAATCTATAGATGTTTGTTTTAAAATCTTTTAGGGCTGTCAAAAATTTTTTCATCATTATTATTTTTTTTTGGAAAACAAACAATCACTAATCCACATTCGTTTAGTCCTGTACTAAGTGACGTAAGGACTTGTGTCACATATTCTAGAGAAAACAGTGTTTCAAATTTTTATAGATAAGAAATATTATAGATATTAGATTATCTATTATTATCTAAATAGATATAATACACATATAAACTTCCATAACCTAGGCAGGATTCGACCCGCAACCGTTGGCGTAGCGCACATTTAACGGTTACAAAAATAGACAAAATATATCGTTTAACTTTTATTCGTTTAGCTTTCTGTTTGTCGTTTAGCGGCCGTCGGTTTCTATTTTCAGGTGACACGTGGGTAGACGCGGTTACGACTTCTCCGGAGACATAAAAAGTTATGAGAAATATAAATTATTCCATTTAATTTATGGTTTTTAATATATTATATTTTTTCCTCGTGAACTATCCTTACGTGTCGAAATTTTTGTATTTCACATTTGCGGCGTAAATGGACAGCTATGCTGTCGCGTTTCGTGCGTTGTGTAAGTAGCCGGTAGCCTATGGAGGTGGGAGGAGGAAGGAGAGCAACGCATAGTAATAAAAAAACTTAATTATCACCCACAAAATAAATGAAACTCACGCACCGCCAGCCCTACATTTATATTAAGCAGATTGTAAAATTAGGTGAGGAATGGTAAGCTGGTTTATGAGTGTTTTCTTAAGATAAGCATTTTAACTCTCAACTTGTAATCACTTTAATACGCTGTTATTTAATTTCGAAATTAAAATTGGGGTCACAAAAGTTAAATTATCGCTTTATTGTCATTCTAAAAATATATTGCTTTTTTTCAGTCCATTCATTTCACCCATTTTTTTGAATACCCCCATAGACATTCGCATAGAGATTATACAGACACGTTTGACGTGGCTCTTTCATTCCTTAGTACAGCTGTCACTTTACGCCAGTGTCGTGTAAGTCATGCCGACCCAATTTGACTGCATGCATGTAGTGTGGCACTACCTACAATTTACTAGGTGTTTCTGTCTGTATTAACTAGTTCAGTCGGTCATGTAAGTTAAGAAAAATTCCGTTATGACTATTTTGTGACTGGTGAGCTTTTTCTAGTTTTGTCTTATTTATAGTCTTATTAACTTCAACCGACAAGGGTAGCTGGATATATGATGACCGAATGAGGATAGTGAATAGAAAAGGAGGAGGTATAGTCTTGTGCCTCCTCCTTGTGTTTTAATTAGAACAGACTCATATCTAGCAGTAGGATAACATTTCAATGGACTAGTAAGGTAACATACGGATACAGTTCAGGGATTATTACGTTCATTTAGTTTAGTTTTAAACTTAACCACTAGCTTCTGACGTAATAATTTCACAAGTTTTACTGAGTTTGAATCCAGCTACTTCTATTATTTATATACTTATTCTTTTATTCTATTATATACTTTTTACTTATTCATTCTTTATATTATATACTTATTCACTAGTCGTTTACGCTATGCGAAAACTGTACAAGAATATGTATTCATTACATAAGTGTAAGTGTAATTCTATTTTATCATATTTGTTAGAAATGGTAGGTAAGCAGCGTGAAGAGGTCGCTATTCTTATGTATTTCGTGCGGTTGTATCTTACTTGTTGCAGCATCCTTTCTTTACATTACTGATTAATGTCACGTTAATTAGAAAACCAAAAAAAACCCCAATTGATTGTAATATAATATTATAATGTACCCAGGGTCCTGTGTCCATCAAGCAAATCAGGCTGTAGCAGGATGCATTTTATTAGGAATCAAAAAAAGTCAATAAATTCAAATCTTTCGACTTTCGACTTTAATAAAATTCATCCTTTTCGTCGGTCGCAATATTTTCAAGTTCACGACTGAAAGTCTATAAGGTCATTGAACTCAATGTAATACTTAACTTTATTACTGATGTGAGATTTACGATTATCCAGCTGATGGTTATCTTTACGATGTGTGTCGTAACATCAACACAGTTCGAGAATATGACGGACTCAATGTTAATGGGTAATAAAAATGTGTATATTTAATGCTCACTCTAACGGTTCAAAGCCCTCTATTACTGTCATTGTTACACTCAAACCTTTTTTGCCTGTATTGTTTTAATCCTAGCCAGGAAATTACGAACAAAGTTACAAATATGCGGAGATACCCAGCCCGTAATTGGTTAAGCTTCAGAGTTGGTCATTGTCCTTTTTATATTATTACAAGTGACATTTTTCTATGAAGTTTTTTGTCTATCATACTTGATACCATAGCGGCTATAGTATTAGTTTTTTTTTTAAATTTGTAATTTGATATGATTTAACTAGCTCGAATAAAAGAGGGGTCATACAAAAGTACGTATCTTCGGCAGATAATCTCATCATTCGTATACCATGTAACAAAACATACCAAGTTAGCCCTAGAGAAGTTGACGTGGTGTCTACGAGCCACTAGAAGCCCAGCGATTCGAAATTGACGTCACAATGAAGCTTACATATTGGTTTAATTAAGTTTATAATACACAACACCTCAAATAACAATTGAATACATGTCAGAAGCAGAGATGTCGGGACGTAGACCACGACCTTTGGTTCAACCTTTGTGTCTGCATCCTTATAAGTCGTAAATTTTCAAATCTCCTATTAAATTTTAGGAATTAAATTTATCAAATTAAATTATTTGGAACACAACAAATAGGCTCGTAATTATTTTTTTCTCCATGTTTTGACCATATAGAAGTTCTAATTCAAGGAAACGCATTTCCGCGGCTTCGTTGGTCCTGGGTGGAGACTGGTGTGTAGTAGTCAACCACTAAAAACTCCGTTAGCGCCTATGATCGCGCGTTCCGTGGCCAGTACCCTCGAGGCAACCCCCGAGTTGGCCCCCAAGGGGATTGGCACTACTTCCACCAAGGGGCAGTCCCGCATTATAGAAAATTTCCACAAACGTAGAATCTGTGTAGTGGATCAATCTGACGTTAGTAATAAGATTACTTAAAATAAAATTTGATGTTATTCAATTGTCTATTTAATTCGTTTCGCCAAAGCAAATGCGTGAAGCATAAAATAAAAGCTAAAAACTAAAAAATATGGAATTAAAAATCGCTGTTTCAGATAAAATAATTTTTTATTTCAACACTACAGTATAAAAGAAAGTATTGGAATATGAACGTCGACAAAGAATAATGTTCACATTGAACCTGATGATGCCGAAACTTTTGAATAGATTCAATTCAATTTAGCTCCAAGTGAAAAAAGCGATACAATAAAAAAATATTATTCGCTCTGAATTAGACGAAACATCAAACTCGCATAAGCTCCAACAGAAAATTGAAAGCGGAATCTCCTTTCAGTACAACATAAAGCGAGATCGTCGCCGTCGCAGCGGTCTTATGATACGACCACTATCCGGACTCTTTTATAGTTATTAAGTAAGTTTTTATCTGCGGTCTAAGCGCAAGTCCCCACTCCCCTGACCTTCATAACTTAACCCCCACAACGTGTTCTGTCAACATAATATGATACACAAAGAGAATGTCAAATATTTTACGTTTGTGTACATCTGTGTGAGCGCGTCACAACACGTTATTTGTGGGCGCTCCGACCCGGGAGGAGGTTGGAGACGCGCAGTGGACAGCGCGCCTGAGATACGATCATTTTATTTACAAATATTAACAGAAATATGAGAGAAACAACGTTAACGTAATTACATAACGGTGGCCAGTTTTGGTTACATTTGTTTACGTATTCTCAGTGTAGATGTCCAAATGTGAATGTGGCTTGCTTACATACATAATTATTATTATGATAATTAGTGCCTACGGCATATTTTTATCTAGGTGTTTGAATTTATTTATTTATTTATTTAATTTACAAAATAAAAGCTGTGAGTACCGTATGTAGTAAGGCGCGTGTAGCACCAGCGGCCGAGGGTTGTTACTACAAGAGGAAGTGTCTGCCCAATTGGGCGGGCACCAGCGGTGAGGTGCATCTCTTTTACACGATATCGCCTTCAAATTACTGGCTATGATATCGCGTTTATTGCAATTAGCGAGTAGCCTGTGGCCCATGAGGGGAGGGGGTGAAGGAGGACAACGCTCTACATAAACAATAAGCGTGCGGATGTTAATGGACCGCGGTAGTCACGTAACGGCCCCGATCTTTGTCCCCCTCTGCTATAAAAAGCGCTTGCCGTTTAGATCGCAGATCGCATAATTTGCGAGTTTATCAGCATAATATTATGCAGTAATGTTGTGTAGCGATAAGAAACACCACCGTACATCACAAGTTACAGAAGTAAGTCATTTTATGAACGTGAAACAATTTTATATTAGCCAGTAATATAAAATTGTTTTATAGCACAATCAAGCAATAGCACACCTAACGTTTCTTATTGTTGCCTGAATCAGGATTAAGAACTATTGTTCTAGAAGTTCATTTTGCTTATATATCGCTAATCGCACAAGATATCATAGTCTCATGACATGTTGTTATTTAGTAAAGAAAGTCAATTGGATAATTATGGTAACAATAAATAAAAAATAAAAGAAAGGGTCGATAGCAAAGGAGCAATCACGTGATGACAAGTGATCACCTAAGATCACAGATATTCCAACTTACTGATACGTTCTTTTTATCAATATTTTCCAGTCAGGCAATCCAAGAACAGCTTACCACAAAATAAGTACATAAGTATACTACAGTAAGTATCTCTCGTACAACGATGGACTCTACTATCGTTATATGAGGGATACATTCTCATTCGTATCAGCCAGAATAAGATGCAATGCATCATTATATTCGTTCACAGAATATAGATTGAAACCACGTTAAGTATTGTCCGTCGCTCCTTCATTATTTCGGCAATTTGCTTTATGCTGATGATGTAATTTGGACCCACAAACTGCACTACTTCGCCGAGACTTAACATTCTGTCCACTTAGGGCCATTAGCATATTTTTTCATAATTTATCAGATAAGGAATAATTTGTAAGGTATTTTATTTGAACTAACTGTGACCCGTGGTTTCTTGTATATCCTAACCAGTCATATACAATTTGAGAAAACCTTATTTATGTGTTATTCCAGATTGAAATTATCTGAATCACGTTCATGATGATTTTTGGTTACCTTTAAATGAGAATGGCAGGAATATATGGGAGATATGTGCCGCGAGTGTAAGTTCATGGTAGGAATTCTTTTTATATTTATTTGGTAGGTACCATATCCTATATAATTACTAGTATAATTTACAGATTTTTAGAAGTTTGCGTTTAAAAGTTATTTCAGTTTATAATTTAAAAACTGTATGTCACAGATGACTTAGCGTTTACATTATTGTCAAGCTACTTGTTATTGTGTGGCCACTAATCAAGAGCATCTGTAAACGGTTAGAAGCTTTTGATATGTGGGTCTATAGAAGGATACTGAAAATATCTTGAACGGATAGACTAAGAAATGAGGTAGTGTTACAGAGGATGCATAAGGGGTTAGAGCTGCTGAAGACCATCAAAAATAGGAAACTACGATATTATGGCCACATAATGTGCAACGACAAATACACTTTGCTCAGACTCCTATTACAGGGTAAAATACCAGTACCGGGACGTCGCCTTTGGCTTCAAAACCTGGCCGATTGGTTTCACAAAGATACATTTACTCTTTTTCGTTCTACAACATCAAGGCTATAATGATCATCGACCTCCGATAGGATATGGTAACCACAAGAAGAAGTTGTTATAATTTAATCGTAATTACCAATTTCTTACCTAATTGAATGTAATTCACAAAGCATTTGTCCTAAAATCCATGAAATATATGATATAAATAGACATTGGAGTCAATCACAATCCAAAGGAAAGACGTCATTTCGTCAAGATATGTTTAATCGATTTATATAATCGATATTGTAAAATAATTATATAGTGCAAAATGCCCCATAACTACTGTACCTACAGTTTGGTTCGAAAGTAATATAGTTCTTGTTCTTTTTAAAGAATATATTTGTCTTTAGCTTTTAAATACGTGAATGATACAAATACACAAAAATCGATTTATATTATATAAGTTAAAGTTTTTTAAAACAGAATTTTCATACTTTTTACAAACTTTACTATTATATAAGTAATTATAACATTTTTAAAGTGAATAATGTAATAAATAGTAAGATTGATTCACTTTATCAACGGTAGAAATTTCATCATGGATCCTCCATGTTACTTTGGGTACACGATTGTTATGGTAAATACAATCAGCCGTTCTCCTTTATTTCGTAATAGTATAGAACTGGTTGACAATAACCTAAAAGCGGTTTCCCAAGAGATAATAAAATAGATAGGAAACTGTTACTTTACTAAAGATTTTGATAAAGTAATATTCGACAATAATAATTAATATATCATTTCTAAACTACAGTTTATATTTTGATCGATTTTATCTATTAATGTTAATGTCCTAGTATGTACTAGGAATGAAATGAAACGAAAATGAGAAAGTCTTTGAATTATTTATATATGTACGTACAATTGAATACCTTTCTCAGTACATATTTAATCCACTTCGTTAATTGAATATTTATATAGAAAATATAAATACATTTGTAATGGGAGTAACAAAATACACATTGTAAAAATAACATTGTAATATAAGGTTTTTACCAGTTCTTTTTTACAATATTCATTTAAAATGGATATATTTAAATTTAATTAATTTTAATTTCTAAATAAATAATGGTTATTATGTAACTATTGTGAATCATTATCATTTAAAATTTAGGAAGTTGTGTAATTAGAGAGGCAATGCATACAATAAGAATGCTTTGTAAATGATTATTAAATCAATCCATAATGATTGAATTCAGTCCACCCCTCTCACGAGCTACGGTGGTTGGACCTGTCTTTTTTTCATTTTTTTTATGATATAGGGGGCAAACGAGCATTCGAGCCATTTTCATGACTACCTACGCTCATAGACATCCTTATAGAGGCTATATAGATGCGTTGCCCCTCTTCCTTCTTTTTTTCTCTTTAAACCACCAATTGATAGCGATTGAGAGAAATGCAAATTTTGCATATTAGGCCGGTTCGAAATTTGTTAGTGATACTTTAGATTGTCTGTTACCTTACTGAAAGAACTGAATAGTCGTCAAGGTGCTCAGTCTGTGACAGTATACGAGCCCAATATCACCAGCCGGGGCTTTGGTAGTTTCGGCTCATCTGCAGGCCATCATATTCTACCCGTGCGAAGTACACTTCCCCGCGTAAATTGTTCGGAATATTCTTATATTTTCCTACCTTTTTTTTTGGTAAAGCAGCGGTATTCCCCTGCTTTACCAAAAACTCTTTACGTACTCTCTTACGTACGCTACCCAGGAGCCCGGGTGGCTCAACCGCGTACAGTCTCAGGCTCGGCAATTAGGTTGCCCCTACCAACTAAACCTCAGCGGGTGCCTTCAGCCGCTATAATTGGAGAGCTCCGGATCTACAAGAACAGAGTCACTACAGCTGTCTCTAACCACGGTGAAAAGCCCAGCCTTGGGGACTGTCGGAGAACCTCCCTCTCTTAGTCGGGCTTGTCCCCCCATGCCTGTTCGGTATTAATAGCCCTGTTCGGTATAGGCTTGGGGATCATAGAGGCACGCAAGCCCTCCACCACGACACACTACAGGAACGTCACATTATCTCTGAATGCATCATGCTTAGCAGCCTCATTTGCGTCAGCGATATTTGCATTTTAAAGTAACGGCATCGTACTTTAAATGGTCCTAAAATATTTCCCATGTGTTCGGTCGTAACATATTACGTTGCTTTTTGGAAATGGCTCTCCGCTGACAGAATTTAAAGAAGTTTACGCCAAAAACACTTTGGCGAACACACTGAATAATATACTATTTGAAACATTGCATTGTTGAAGAGTTTATTGTCAATTTTACCTTGAAAATTTTACAGGAGTTTGATCTTTCATCTTTTCAAATTTACATTTGAGTAATACAACAAAAAGATGCAGAAATCAAAAGCATTTACAAACAAATTGTATGAATACGTGGTTTCAAAGTGAAACATTTGAATGCGATGACGTTAGAGACAAGGCGAGAGAACTCGGCATTTGTGTGTTGTTCATTGCATGAGTGCGACAATGCGAAAGTTCGAGTTTGTTGTTGGATCGTGACCCCTTTTTATTTCCATTCTGAATCTCCTGAAATAGATGATAACAGTAAATTTCGTTTTCATCTCACGTAAAGAATATGATACGATATTTAATAATTGTTTACTTACACAAAGACAATTAGATCAAACTTAGACATGCTGCTAATGACAACTATGATGTCTCTTTCGGGAGGTTTGTGAGTTTCTGATAACCCATTGGAACGATGAGGATTTTTTTAATGGTATAAGTCCATAGATATCCTCATAGATACTATACAGATCCGCTGCCCTCCTTTATCAACCCACTTCAATGGGCCTCCGGCTACTTACACACTGCACGAAACGCGACAGAACAGCTGTCACTTTACGCCAGTCTCGTGTAAGCGAGAGGTGCCTCCCTGGTCGTGCCGGCCCAATTCGGCTGCATGCAAGCATGCAGTGTACTACTTTACTAAGAGTACCTCTACTAAGAGCAGCTCAAGGGAGGTCCTTCATCCGTCCCTCTGAATCAGCAGATGACTGCGTGGATTAGGACGACCGGCGAGACTGCTCCGTTGGAGCATTTGGACCAGGGTTCAGGATGGGAACCTGACCCATTGCACGGTTCCAACGTTGGAGTAGGGACTGTTCAAAGGCAGCCGGACAGCCCTCAAGGAGGAGAAGTCTGACCTTTTCACCGAGGCCAGCCTGTCGCAGGAGGAATCATGTTGCTTGAAGATCCGGGGCTCTCCAATTATAGCGGCTGCACCCTAAGTTGTCAAATCTTTATAAGACTTTTTGATCCTTCTATTTTCTAATTTTTTACGTATATTTATAATATAATTAGAAATTTTAAACATTTTTTACAATCTTTTACTATTTGTATGTTAATTAGTACCTAGTTGTTGTTTGGTTCTGTACTTATCTAACTTGTGAAACAAATACAATAAAATTAACACACTTAAACACACAGTATCAAATAAAAGGGCTTAGCTAAAAAAAATATGTACATAATTTTTATAATAAAATCGTTTGAATTAAATAATTTTGATTACAAATTTTTCAAAGTACAACGTTGTTCCTCAATAATTAAAAAGTTAAATTTACCGACAACATCCAGTAGAAAGGCGGAATAGAGATGGTAGAATTAGCATAAATAAGAAATTAGACATTGGGATTGTACAATTGAAATTTTTAATGCCTACGAAAGACATTAATTTTATTTTACTCCTCGATTGTTCATAACCGCAGGCGAAATGCGGTGGGCACCAGCTCGCTGCCTGATAACAACTTAACTTTGATAACATAATCAATGAGTACGCGTGAATTAGTGAAACTACACAGTTTTAAGGTTGCAAACTATAGTTGACTACTACGTACATTTAAATCGGTACTAGATATCAAAATTACACGTTGCCCTTCCCAAAGACAAGCCTCCTTAGCTGTCGCTTCAGCTGCAGCACGTGTAGTTGCATCATATCTAATTCAACTACGACGCAGCAAATGACACTGTCCTTACTTATAATTGTTTTTTTTTAAATTGGATATAGGGGGGGCAAACAAGCAGTCGAGTCGTAGTCGAGCAGTCATTTTCATAACTACTGACGCCCATACACATCTGCTATAGACTATACAGATGCACTGCCCTCCTTTCTCTTTCCACCTCCATGGGCCACCATTTGTAATAGTGTATAATAATAAAACTTCAACGAATCTAATCAACTTCCTGAAAGCTCGAAATTGAAAATAGGAGTCGTACAATTAAAGTTTGTTCTAAATTGAACTCGCAATTGCAAGAGCCCGAGGACCGAACTGGAGAGCACTCTGAACTATAACAAGCACTCCACATCTTCTACAGACTGAAGTGCATCTATGCGTTTATACTTCTTATTGTCACTTAGAGAGATACATAAGTTTTTATACAGTTTTCACTATTATTAGTATTAATGCAATTTGTAATTTACACTTATTGATCTCTTCCAGTGATAACATTTGTGTTTGATACATTTCTATCAAGCAAATGGCAACAATGGCATGTTTGTTCCCGTCATTATCATCAACATCTGCCTATTTTTGTCCACTGCTGGACATAGGCCTTCACAAGCCGCGCCACTAGGATCGGTCGTCAGCTCTCCGTCTCCTATATTGCTGTAAAACTTGTGCTATTGGGCAAGCGAGAGTGCAAAAAATATGATCATATCCATCCATTGATGACTCATTGATGACCATTGAAACGTCTACAAGTTCCGATCTCCCCACAGTGGCACAGGTTACTATCAACTGCTGTAAAATGAGGCATAAACGTACCTGTTAAATGGGTGACTCGACCGAAACACATTTTTCGCGCCCTTAAAGAATTGGCTCTGCTATAAACTGTTCTTCATGAAAAAAACGTTTTGATTTATCCAAAACATGTCCTGGTATTTATCACAGATCCGTTAAAAAAATGTCGTGGTGGATTAATGTATTTTCATTTATACTTGACTAAAAACTTTTGTTTTTAACGTTTCCACGATGAACACGTTTCCATTGAGGATCATAATTATATATTTAAAGTTCAATGAGAACAGGGTTTAGTTAGAGGTAGTGTCATGCTGCATCCATGCAAGCATGCAGCCGAATGGGGTCGGCACGACCGGGACTCCTGAAACTTCGGGCTTGTAAAATAAATAAATAAACTGCGATAAAACCCGTTAAAATTGTTTTATTGTAATAAAATAAACTAGTGCAAACAGGAAGAGTTCCGATAATATTTTATTACAAAAATATCGTAAAACAGATATAAATAAAGTAAATTACAGAGCTATGACTACGTTCCATATCCGTTATCAAGGGATGGAAGTATCATTCGTTCTTTGAATGACATTCATCACCAGTTGAATCGGGTACTGATCAGATGCATCAAAAGGGGTGTACCTACTTCAACTTATAGGATTATATTAATTGTTATAGGACAACAAGACATAACAGGTGAAGCTTGCATACCCACGAAGATGCTACCACCTTGCCGTGGTTTTGCGGGTGGGAGGATTGGAGACCTCCAAGGCTATGCCGGACAGGGCTACCCATACCGGACAGGCTTGGGGGAAGAGTCCAGACTAAAAGGAGTTCAACTGCTCAATCGGCGTGAATTGGGACAAGTGGTGGGTCACATTGGTGACACATTGGCAGCGTGCGTCTTTGAAGTAATGGGGCCAGGGGTCAGTATGGGTGGGAAGGTGACCCCATTGCACGGTTCCCACGTCGTAGGAGGAACTTGTTCAAAGGGAGCCGGACAGTCCCCAAAGATAAGGCTGGCCTGTTCGCCGAGGCCAGCATACCACTGAAAGGATCCTGTTGCTTGTAGATCCGGGACCCACCAATTATAGCGGCTGATAGCGTCCGCAACGGTTTAATTGGAATTGCAGTCCCAAGTGTCGAGTCCGACATAGGTCTATGGGCCACTCGGTATCATACGTACGTATATCGACTTCCACTGCATCAACAAAGAAAAATGTGAAGCTAACATAAAAAATTGTAACATTAGGTAGGTATATGCTATGCTACAAAATTCTCAAATAGATCTTGATAAAGTCTAAAATGAAAATTTACAATAACGTCTGACGAAAAATTCCAAGCAGCAAAGTAACTAGATGAGACCCATAAAAAGTTTTTTCTTAAATATAATTTAAGCTTTAATCATGCATATTTAATATACACAATATCTTATCACTTGAATCTGTTGTAAGACAAAATTTTAATGTTTTTCGGAAGCCACTCTCAAGAGTTTATTCTGGCATTTTTCCAAGAGGACAGCGCGTATAAAACGAAATTTATCGTGCAACACATAATAGAATAGGTTAATATATATAATTTATTGATACACTGTATATAATAAGCCATGTATTGACTGAATTGCCACAGTATGCCAAAAAAAATAGACATAAATACTCTGTTAGATAGTAAATTTTTGAGTCAAATATATAACATACGAACAGTTCTTATGAGATGTGGCGTGAACAAGGTGGCAGCTATTTACTACAATGTGTGAAATGTGAATATTTTTTTTATAAATAATACGATCCCTAAAAATCTCTTATTGGACTGTAAAGTAATATTCTACCATCACTGGTTCAACCCTAGCACGATCTGGAAAAAACCGAAGAAACAGCAATGGAATTTTAATTCAATGTGTGGTTGCAATGAAATTTACATTGTTGTAATCACTAAACTCACTACAGTTTAAGTAATTACCTAAATAACATTTTTTAGACCATACAACTGAAGTAAAACTTAATTATTGATATATTACACAAACTCATTACCGTAGCTACAGTTAAATAACAAGTCATATTTTTTTTTTTTTAATACAAAAAGTTTCACTTAGACCGACTTAGAATTTTGAATTTGAATGACAACTTCCATTGTGTGATTTTGGTAAAGCTCTCGCCAGCTTACTCCCCAAGTTTAACGCGCCTACTTAGGTTTTAAAGTTATTTACAAACATTTTATCTCACACTGGAAATGAAACTGACGTACCTTAATACTTACTACTCGCGCTAGTCACTAGACAAGACTAGACTTACATATTTTCATTTTGCCTTTAAATAAATCATTTTTTTATCGAAATATACTTTTCTTTCTAACTTTTTTCAGTAATCTATAACGTCTTATCCCCTCGAAAAAGCACAAGCGCAGTCAAGTATTTGGATAGCTCGCTCCATAACTTCTTTATCGTGTGCTGCATTTGAATATTCAAGATTTACGAAGCGACGCATTACTAATAGTAGTAGATACAATATATCACCTCACTGATATCTAAAATATATTTCACTTAGTCTATATTCAGTCGATGTCTCTTGGAAGGACATACATTAGTTTAAATGTACGTGGGAATAATTGAGAGCCATGGGGCTCTGAATAGATCACTGTCATAGTTATGGAACCTCTATATCATATTATGGAACTTACAACGCTCCATGTGTGTAAAATTGATGACGCTGGAACCATTAATATTTTCAGGATTAGAATTCATTGCTATTTTAATTTTGAACCGCATAAATTTCGATCCCGTGGAAAATCATCCCATGGCATCCCATAGGAACATGTTTTCGGGATAAAAACTATCCTATGTGCTAATCCCAGTTACCCTCTATGTGTGTGCCAAT
>LUGF01039116.1:108251-123001 GCA_001625245.1 Calycopis cecrops | reverse complement strand
AGTTTGACCGTGGGAACATGTAACTGGTCCAATTTAAATTTTTTGTTCCTTTATTTTGCAAATAATCCTAAAACATACAATTCAACATGTACATTTGACAACTAGGTAACGCCGCATGTTGTCAAATTTTTTGGAACAGCCTGCTCTATCGATTTATAAGACGTTATCACGTCAAAAAAAATCATCAGTTTTCTGAATCTACTGTTAACATCTATTTCAGGAGATTCGGAAAGGAAATAAAAGGCGGTCACGACTCAACAACAAACTCGAACATTCGCATTGTCGCACTCATGCAATGAACAACAAACACCGGTCTCTCTCGCCTTGTCTCTAACGTCATTGCATTCAAATGTGTCAGTCTGAAACACGTATTCATACAATTTGTTTATAATTTTTTTATTCTTGGCATATTTTTGTTTTTTTTTTGCAAATACAAATTAATCACTTAAGTTTATTTTATTATTTAACCTTTTTTATTTATTTTAGGTGGTCGTCCAGTAATTAAGTTTTTTCCGAGTGTTTATAGGAACATTCCAACACGCACATTAATTTTGATTCTGAATTTCTACTTTGGATTTCGTGCACACATGCTGATAAGTTGGGAAAAATTCTTTCTTTATTTTTACTTTATTTTATTTTTTGACTCACATTGTAAGGAAAACATATAGTTTGGTGTAAAATTTTAGATCTGATGGAAATGTAAATTTACAAGGATTTTTTTCTTCGGTTTTGCGCAATTTCAAAATTTACGAGGATAACAAAAATGCGTATTTTCAAAGATTTACTTTCGAGCATGTGTCTAGAACTATATGAATATACATGTCAATGCCAATGTACTAAAATACCAATTTTTATATACCAACTTGATAAGCAAGCCTTATATTTAAAAGTTTATATAGTATCTTTCAGTCTCAGTAGAAGATAACAATTTCAAAATAATATATTTATTTTCAACCTAAACCGAAATGTCATAAGTTTTCAGAAAGGTCAATGTTCAAAATTCCTGTATAGCTTTCAAGGCAAAATTAGGAAATTGACAATAAATTCTTTAGCAATGTTTCAAATTATTCAGTGTGCTTCGCCAAAATGTTTTTGGCAGAAACTTCTTTAAATTCGGTCAGCGGGGAGCCATTTGCAAAAAGCAAATGTAACGTAATATGTTACGACCCAACTCATGGCTGTGAAAGTAATTACCTGACCCAACATGGGAAATATTTTAGGACCATTTAAAGCACCACGCCATTACTTTAACATGCAAATATCGCACGCGCAAATGAGGCTGCTTAGCATGATGCATTCAGAGATAATGTTTCATTCGCGTATTGTGTTTGTTTAGTAAGTACGAACCCAGCTAGGAAAAGATAGGGATATTCAGTACACCTTTTTGGTTTCGCGGGGAATGTATTTAAGCATGAGTCGAAACTGATACCTTGCAGATGAGTAGTGCTATAGGGCCCTATACTGACAAAGCACCTTGACGACTAGCCAGTCTTTCCTATAAGGAACCAGACAATCTAAAGTATACCTAACATATTTCAAATCAGGTTTAAAGGCAAAATTTAGTATCCTCTTTGTACAAGACTCGTCCAAGCACCATAACACATACTCGAACCGCGAACACATTGCCTATTTATCATTAACAACAGTATGCTGTTATAATATGTATTATATAGACAATAGACTTTAAACGTCAGGGTTGTATTTGTTATTCCTCTACCCTCTATAATTTGTTTATCATACTAAATAAATAGGATTGATTCCTTGACTGGCAAAGAATCCATTACAAGAAGCAAAACAATTTAATAAAATAAATAATAATAAAAAAAGTAGTTTAAATGTGTTTTAGAATCATATTAATTAAAGAGCCGTTTCCAATGCTAATCAGTATAGTGCAGCGTAAAATAATGTAAATAAATATTAATTAAATGTACATGACTCGATACTTAGACGAATCGATTATTCATATCTAGTAGGGCCTAATGGTTAAATTCATATTTCTCTACCCTGACAGGTTCTACAAGAAAAGTGCAACAAGGAATACAAATGGAAAAAAAACCGCTTATTTTCGATACAAAGTTTATTTCTGTAGGTGTTCAAGCCGAAACCCGCTCCAATATTTCTCGGAAAACATTAAATGTATTAAAGAGAATGTTTTTTCAATAACATAAAGCGCTCGGATCGATTCTAATCCCCTTGGTTCACAAAAGAGAATTTTTTAAATATTATTTTCGCTCTCCTGTAAAATAAGGATTTTGGACTTGTGTTACTTATCACAGAAGGCACACAACTGTTTCCTGTCTATTCTATTATCTCCTGAGAAACCGTTTTACGTTTTTTACAAATAAATAATAAACTTGCTGTTTATACATAAAAAACATGAGTGAAATTAGATAATGGACAATATATCAGAGGCGCTCGCGTTCTAGCAGATGTCCCCGTCTCGTATACATGGGACGAGGTCTACCGCAAGCGCTTCGTCTACCAGCTTACAACACTATAATTTTGCTTTTATGGTTTTAGTAACATCTACGAGTATATAAAGGACTCATTTTTAAAATAATAAATAAAGGTCCTTATGAATTATCCTTATTTATTTTAATAATTAAGCTGCGACTTTATATTCTACAATTTATTAAGCTAGATATATATCTAAATAAGTTTTAATATTGCTAATAACAAGAAAACATTGCTAATAATAACAAGTTAATATGTGTTGGACCAGACAGTTTTAGTTAGTTTTACAGATAAAAAAATATGCTTATCAATTTTAGTGTAATGTAACCTTAGATCATTTAGTAAATGTAACTAATATTCTTGGATACCCTTATACAAAGAGGATAACAATCTGTCCAATTTCTTCACGAAAAAGTTATGAATTACCTTTGTATATATATGTATTTGTTATTTTTTTCACTCAAAAAGTACTGAATAGATTTAATTCAAATTCGGGTTGCATGATTTTTATTTTAAATATCATAAAAATATGTTTTTCTTGAACCATTTATATGACTTGTTGGAGTATAATATATGAAACCGCGGGACGCAGTTAGTTCTAATAAAATACCTTAACAAATTATTCCTTATCTGATGAATTATGAAAAAATATTCTAATGGTCCTAAGTGGACGGAATGTTAAGTCTCGGCGAAGTAGCGCATTCTGTGGGTCCAAATTACATCATCAGCATAAAGCAAATTGCCGAAATAATGAAGGAGCGCCGGACAATACTTAACGTGGTTTACAATCTATATTCTGTGAACGATTATAATGCTGCATTGCATGTTATTCTGGCTGATACGAATTTTTTTTTTTTTTTTTTATGATATAGGAGGGCAAACGAGCAGCCGGAGCCATTTTCATGACTACCGACGCCCACAAACATCCGCATTGAGGCTATACAGATGCGCTGCCTTCCTTTCTCCTCCCACCTCCATGGGCCACCGGCTACTTGTACGAATGAGAAAGTATCCCTCATGTAACATGCTATAAGGACGACTATTTGATATGCTGTTCCTGGATTGCCCATCTATGCATTCTGCAATATTTCTCATACTGGGTAAAAGAATACATCAGTAGTAGTGGTAGATAAGTGGTCACTTGTCATCAGATGATTGCTCGTTTGCTTTCAATATTTCGCTTTGTGTATTGCCAACTAACCTTGGGAGAAGACGCGATGGAGTCCTAAGCTATCATCTCGATATGCATCTATTGTAAGAGGTAGTGTTACAGTGCAAGTATACATTACTTGCAATCAAATTGGGCTGAGATGACTGGGGAGGTACCTCTCGCTTGCACGATATTCGTATAAAGTGACAGACGAGCTGTCCGTTTCGTGTGGGGTATGAGTAGCCGGTGGCTCATGGAGGAAGGAGGTGGAAAGAGGGCAACGCATCTATACCACCTCTATACGAAAATGTATAGGGGTCGATAGTCATGAAAATAGCTACAAATTTTCGTTTGTATGCCTCTGCTACATAAAAGCTACTGATAAGCACCATTTTGAAAAGGTCTTTTCAAAGACATCATTCATCAGAATAACTTTCAAAGTAAAGTCCAAAAATCACAAATCCTATTAATATTATAAATGCGAAAGTTTGTATGTTTGTTTGTTTCTTTGTTACTCCTTCACGCAAAAGCTGCTGGACCAATTTTCATATAATTTGGCACATACATAGAGGGTAACGTGGATTAACACACAGGATAGTTTTTACCCCGAAAAAATATTCCTATGGGATACCATGGGATGATTTTCTTTTTTTGCCTCGACATTTACGCGGGTGAAACCGCGGGGCGCAGCTAGTAGTTTTTAACTAAAGAACTGTGTATTGCTCGTTAATCATCCGATGATACTAAGGGTTAGGTATTTGTTTAAATATGAAAACAATTTTATATTCCTGGCTAATACAAACTTGTTTCACGTTCATAAAATGACTTACTTCTGTAACTTGTGATGTACGGTGGTCTTTCTTATCGCTACACAACATTACTGCATAATATTATGCTGATAAACTCGCAAATTATGCGATCTGCGATCTAAACGGCAAACGCTTTTTATAGCAGAGGGGGACAAAGATCGGGGCCGTTACGTGACTACCGCTGTCCATTAACATCCGCACGCTTATTGTTTATGTAGAGCGTTGTCCTCTTTCACCCCCTCCCCTCATGGGCCACAGGCTACTCGCTAATTGCAATAAACGCGATATCATAGCCAGTAATTTTGCGGCGATATCGTGTAGACGAGATAAACCTCACCGCTGGTGCCCGCCCAATTCGGCTACAATGCAGCAGACACTTCCTCTTGTAGTACCAACCCTCGGCCGCTGGTGTTACACGCGTCTCACTACATACGTACTCACTGCTTTCATTTTGTAAATTAAATTAATTATTTAATTAAATTGAAATATCTGGATAAAAATGTGCCGTAGGCACAAAATATCATAATAATAATTATGTATGTAAGCAAGCTACATTCATATTTGGACATCTACACTGAGAATACGGAAAAAAGCTGACCAAAAATAGCCAATGTTATGTAATTACGTTAATGTTGCTTCTCTCATATTTCTGTTAATATTTGTAAATAAAATGATCATATCTCAGGGGCGCTGTCCACTGCGCGTCTCAAACCTCCTCCGGGGTCGTAGTGCCCATAAATAACGTGTTGTGACGCGTTCACACAGATGTACACAAACGTAAAATATTTGACATTCTCTTTGTGTATCATATTATGTTGACAGAACACGTTGTGGGGGTTAAGTTATGAAGGTCAGGGGAGTGGGGACCAGCGCTTAGACCGCAGATAAAAACTTACTTAATAACTATAAAAGAGTCCGGATAGTGGTCGTATCATAAGACCGCTGCGACGGCGACGTTCTCGCTTTATGTTGTACTGAAAGGAGAGTCCGCTTTCAATTTTCTGTTGGAGCTTAAGCGAGTTTGATGTTTCGTCTCTTTCAGAGCGAATAATATTTTTTTATTGTATCGCTTTTTTTCACTTGGAGCTAAATTGAATTGAATCTATTCAAAAGTTTCGGTATCATCAGGTTCAATGTGAATATTATTTTTTGTTGACGTTCAAATTCGAATACCTTCTATTGTATTGTAAAGTGTCGAAATAAAATTTTATTTTATATGAAGCAGCGTTTTTAATGGTATATTTTTTTCTTGTAGCTTTTATTTCATTCCATTTCAACTTGCTTTACACACTTGCTTTGGTGAAGTGAATTAAATAGAAATTTGAATAACATCAAATTATGGCTGGCGCAGTGGTACAGGGCTCGGATAAGCGGAGCATGTTGCGTCAGGGGTCGCGAGTTCGAATCCCGCCTTGGTCATGCAGCATCTATGTATTTATGTGTATTTATGTAATATATATCTTCAATATATAAAATTTCTTAAATTTATATAACTACATACTTATATATACTTAGCACGCGGCTAGGCGAACGTAGATAAGTCTACAGATATTATTATTATCTTAACTATTACTATCGTCAAATTCACTATATTGTTCCTACGTATGTAGAGATTTTCTAAAATGTGCTGCAACACCTCTGTGGAAATACTGTCGGCTGTTAGGGTTGCTACGTGGATGCTAGGCGCGATGCTAAGCGCAATCCTAGGCACTAGCGGTAATTTTAGTGGGTATTCGGAAATAATAACTAAACGCCAGCTCCATACACAAGACTCCATCCATGTCCGGTGAAACTTCTATTTGATCGAAACGCAAAAATATTTACGACATTATTAACAAATTTAGTTATTGTTAATTTTGTTCAAAATTTCATACGGGATTTTAAAATTTGCGGTCGGTATATAAGGAGACAGACACAAGGGTTGAACCAAAAGGTCGTGGTCTACGTCCCGACATCTCTGCTTCTGACATGTGTTCAATTGTTATTTGAGGTGTTGTGTAATTATAAACTTGATTAAACCAATATGTAAGCTTCATTGTGACGTCAATTTCGGATCGCTAGGCCTATTAGTGGCCCGTATACACCACGCCAACTTCTCTAGGGTTAAATTTGTATATTTTATTACGTGGGACACAAATTCCGAGATTATCAGCCGAAGTGTACGTAGCTTCGGCTGATAATCTTGCATGACCCGTCTTTTATTCGAACTAGTCTTTACTGCAAAACTACAAAACAAACTTCAAAACCAATGAAACTTGATAGCACAGCAGACACTAAAAGCCTGTGTTATACAAGCTGGATACAAGCGAGAGGCATTAAATCAAAACACATATTTAGTGTATTATTTTCAGGCTACACAACAAAAATAAGATTGATCGGAGCAATAAATTAGCCACAAGAATTTTTTTTAGTTTTTTCTCAATTCGTACACGTTGTACCGCAGCTGATCGCCGACTATAACCGAAGGAGTCATTCACACCGTACGAGGTTGCCGTTCGCTGTACGATACGTTACAAAGCATGTTTATGTTTTTTCGCTGTTTAACTTGTTTGAAAAAAGTATTCGTATACTTGTCGTAAACTTATTTTTAATAGTTTCAGATTAACTGTAGGCATTTATAGTATATGTGGTTTAATTTAATGCCTCTCGCTTGTATCAACCTTGTATAAGACACTTTTCCATGAGCATAAGTTTGAGCCCTTTATAATTACTATAAAAAAGGACAAGGACCAACTATCAAGCTTAAGCTATAACGGGCTTGATAAACCGTATATTTGTGACTTGGTTAGTAATTTTCTAGCCCGCATTAAACCAGTCAGAAAACAAAGAAAGTTTTAAGTGTAACAATGACAGTAATAGAGGGTCTTGAACCCTTAGAGTGAGCATTAAATACAAACATTTTTACTATCCATTAACATTGCGTTCGTCATATCCTGAGTCGGAACTGTGTTGATGTTACGACTCATATCGTAAAGACAACCATCAGCTGAATAACCGTAAATCTCACATCAGTAATTTTAAGTTAAGTTAAGTGTTACATTGAGTTCAACGACCTTATAGATTCATGAACTTGAAATGTTGGGATTTATTACATGAAACGCTGTGTCTACTTCTGGCTTTGTAAATTCGTTTGTATTTGTTTGACCCCACTGTAACAGAATTATTTCTAATAACTAGTAGACCCGCAAAGATCAATATTCGATTTGAGTGAAACTTTTTGTAATTAAAACTAAATATCGTATGACATGTGATGTCATTGCATCTAAGGTAAACAAGTTATGTAGAATTTTTAACACTTGTAAAAGAGAATAGAAACCTTATCAATAATTACGTGTATCTTATATATCAATGTATTAAATGCATGATAGTGTGTGTAAAGTTTTATTTATTAAATTAGAACACTTTATAAACATATTTTTTAAAAATATTGGCGTAGAAACACTACTCTTACACGTAAACTATATTCATAAACATAGAATAACTTTATTGAAGCATTCACCTAGTAATAAACTGACATGTGTCAAATTCCATGTCAGTTTATTACTAGGCTAATGCTTCAATGAAGTTATTCTATGTTTATTATTAAGATAGTTAGTGTGCCAAATTTCATACTCCTCCGTTCGCACAATTTTCGTAAAAATGATCCTAAAGTTTTTGCTTCACGTCTTAATATATAGATGATAATAATTATATTCGTTGTTTCAACCCGAATCACTTGATAGACACTGGGTACCTTAAAACAAAAATTAAAATATATTATAATCAGTTATTTTTTCAGTTTATTTATTTTTTTATGGTATAGGGGGGAGGGGGACAAACGAGCAGACAGAAAGATTTACTTCACCTTTACGAACCGATTGAGAGTAACGATCACTTCATCAAAAAGTCTACTGACGACAATTTTGCAACATACTAACTTCTTTTTAAATAAGATAAATAGTTACGTAATGAATCTATACTAAAAATATAAAGCTGAACAATCTGTTTTTTTGTTTGTTTAAACGCGCTTATCTGTGAAACTACTGATCCGATTTGACAAATTATTTCAATATTAGAAGGCGGTAGACTACTTTTTAACTGACTGCGGTAAAAAAACAGATTCACGTAAACGAAGTAACGGGCGTCCACTAGTGTAATATATTCTTGTACAGCTTACATCTAGCGTACAAGGCTAGTGAATTAGTAGCTGGATTCAAACTCAGTAAAACTTGTGACATTATCACTTCAGAAGCCAGCGGTTGAGTTTAAAACTAAATGAACTTATTATTCCCTGAACTGTACTCGTATGTTACCTCACTAGCTCATTGAAACGTTACATTTTGGGTTGAGTTTCTCAGAGGACGTAATTTTACTTTTAAGTTATCAAAGGGAGGATAATGTTTAGTTGAATTATGTTATTAATTTATGGGGCCTTAAGTCCCAACTATTGGTCTGCGTCTTCCATTTTGGAAAAGGAGAAGCAGATTGTTTTTGGCTGACTGACGGGTTTTTTTAGGGCATTTTGGCCTGATCATCTACACGGGTTGTAAGGTTTCCAGTATTGCAGTAACTATATTTTGATTTTTTTATTAAATTCAATAAAAATTGGTGGCATGTTTAAATTGTCACGGTGGATTAATACAGACAATACCGTCTATGCGGTGCTGTGGTGTGGCGGGTAGAGCGTACTGGTCCGTTTGCTAGTATAAGGGGGCAAACAAGCAGTCGGTGCCATTTTCATGTCTACCAACGCCCATAGACATCCGCATTGAAGCTATACACATGGTTTACACATTCATGGGCCACCGGCTACTTACAATCCGCTCAAGACTCGACAGTACATCTGTCACTTGACGCCGGTATCGTGTAAGCGAGAGGTCCCCACCCGGTCGTGCCGGACTAATTCGGCTACATGCATGCAGCATGGCACTACCACTTACTAATATGTTACTATAACTGCACTCATTAAATATTATTTTATATAGGTTATTGACTTCACAATTAACACTTGATAATTAGAATTCAAAGCCTGACTTAAAGTCGTTCAACTCTAAGTTTTCAGCGAGATTTTCTTAACAAAGTTGAGACGAAAATAATTATGGTCGCCTCTTGTCTTGGCAGTACATTGTTCTTGAAATGTGACATTGAGATTACTCACGTTGTGTTGCCACACAATGCCTGTATATCTCTTCTATCGTCACTCGACTACAGAAACTTACATGTCGTAGATATATGTCGAGAAATGAGTGTCCCTTGTGCCCTTGCGTCGTCTTATGCTCAGTTTTTCATAGGTAGTTTAAGTTATCAGTTTTTATTTAATAGAATAAGGAGGCAAATGCGCAGTTGGAGATTATGAGTGTATACTGACGCTCGTAAATATCCGCGTAGTGGTTATACATAACATGCATTGCCCTCCTTCCTCCTTCCGCTAAAAGGGCCACAGGGAACTCACACACAGCACGCAACGCGTGACACTTTACGCTAGCGATGGGCGATGACTACTAAAATTTATCGATTTAGTCGATTGTTCCGATTATTCGATAACAATCGACGTTATTCGATTGTTATGAGTAAGAGAAAGTTCAGCGGGCCATTATGAATGACGAGATAAACTAAATACCTTCAACCCATATAAAGTGGAAATCTTTTATTTTTAATAAATAATGTAAATTTTACAATCTCGATACACCATAATCCAATACTAAAGTTGCCAATATGAAATTTATAATATGTTGCTAAACGAATGTTTTTTACGGGGGATTATAGGGGTCAAATGGTAGTAAATGGGGTTTGAATACTCTGTAAATTTTAATTATTTTTTTTTTTTTTTTTTAATTTCATTTTACAAGGACCAACGAGGTTTAAGTTACCAACAACAACAACACATCTTCACGACAGTTATTTAATGATGTAGGCGGAGAGAACAGATTGTGATATGAATAGTCTTCCTAAACTTAGCAAATTTTAGTCAGAATGGATATAGGTAGTAGGCAGTTTTCAGAGCATTTTAGTTAGGTATGTCAAAAGACACATAATATAGGGCTTATTATGTTAAGCCCTATGCTATGTATCCCATTGTTAGGCTAAGGTCTCCCCCCATTCTTTCCACTTTTCTCTGTCCAGAGCTTCATCGATCTTTAGCCAATTACCAATAAAATAAAAAAAACAAAAGATCACGCTGCTAAAATTTAATGTAGCCAGTGTCTCTACACATTGTGAAGACCAATCTCATGCGTTAAAACACGTCATGTCGGTCAAGCTTCTGCAGGGAGCACACAATTTTATACATATTAGACACACACATACGCTCGAAATCATTACCCTCATTCAGACGCAGTCGGCTAAAAGGTCATATAGCTTTGTACGTTGTGTAATATACGGGACACATCTAGTTCTTTATCTCACTTACTCCAACGAACTAAATGAGGCTCATAAGGGCTCTTTAAAACAGGCCCGTTTGCTTTGTCTCCTGATAATAAGCAGTATATTGTTCTAATTGCGCTATTTGGCATGAGTGAAGACCCCCGCCCCCCTCACCCCGACCTCACTCGCTTGATATACGAACTGAACTGACTGCCGCTGCATTTAGCTGGTGATTTGTATCCCGAACTGTCTTCCACATTCCTTATTAGATACTTTTTAGCTTATTTTTCCTTTGTTTTAGATCTTTATACTACATAAGCAGAAATAGAAAGGAAAGAAAAAGAAATAAAAATATTTATTACACATAAGAATTTATATAGTACGTAAATAGTTAGAAATTGACAAAATGTTACTGGTAAATAGGTAGTAGGTGTGTGAATTTTGGTGTGTGTAACGCATTAAATAAATATTTATTTATCCCTCTGTCTCTGTCAGTCTGTATGTATGCGATATGTCATAGTTATAAATAGTAGTTTATATATAAATCTCATATATTAATAACATAAGCCAATTTTTGTTTCAGCGACTATGGGAAGAAGAGGCTCATAAAGAATCGTCGATGTTATTTTGATCGATGTTATTTTGAAGATCTCCAAATAGATAGATACGCAGAAAGAAAAAATAAGAGGCAGACGTAATAAAATTCTATTGTTTCACTTCGTTTAGTCCATTTAATGTCGGCGTTATAAGGGACTTAGTTCCAACAACAATAAGGAGTAGCAACAATGTCGTCCACAACAGCAATAGTAACAATATCCTCACGCTAGCTCCATGATGAGAAAGATATGCTTACACATACATATTTGGATGAGATGGAGCGACGACGTACGCAAAGCTATGGGCAGCATGATGGAAAGGGTAGCCGAAGATCGACGCCAGTGGTGTGTTACTTGAGAGGCTTATATGAAAATGAAAATGAAAAAGTTTTTATTGAAAATAGAATTACAGTTATTACTTTTTGAACGTCAACAATTAAATCTACCACAGGTTCAACCCAAGCCCTGTCCTGTGAAGAACCGGCGAAACAAACTCAGCGGGCCTCATGTTGTGATGATATGTAAAAGTAAAAGTATAAAAATACAAATACATTTGCTTATTATAAATGATATGATACAATACAATTTATGAATTTACAATAATTATGGTACAGAAACAGCCAGGGAGGAGGGTACTAATCCCAAGATGTGGTATCTGTCATAAAATTACATCCTTATAGTATGCCTTAAGTCCAACAGTAGACTGCAATAGGCCGATGATGATGATGATACGTATTTTAATTATCTACATTCATTATTCTGATCACATGAACACGCCAGTTTTCAAGAGAACGATAGTAAACAATGTTAAGAAAGTAAGCAAGCTGAGGTAGCAATGAGGAGGCCATGTCTCTCTCAGAACAAATATGGTCGTGTATGTGTAGGCCCTTTTTCTCTGATAATTTTCTCCTGGCTCATCTCAAAAGGAGAGTCGATATTTGGGACTGCTCTTTGTGAGGTCAATTGTTGACAAAGGCTGTGCTTGTGTCGAGTTAACGTCAGTTGAATACATAAGTAGTGAAGTCGTCATAATTAATAAATAAACCATCCTGATATTTTTAGTGTTATTATTTCACTCAAAAACTACAGAACGGATTTAGATAATATTTGAAAAAATATATATTATTATCATGCCTGTCTAGTACCTCTTCACTCTACACACACAATTCACAATTTCGCCAGATGTATGATGAATTTGGACTGGAACTACGTACAAGTGGAGTATTAATTGTTTATCTATCGATGTAGAGATATACAAATAGACCTGGCAACTCAGTTTTAACATATAAACAATCATAATTTATGAACAGAGGAAGATGATATGCCCCAGATATTATGGGACGATAGCTGCATGTTGTTATCTTATTTTGTAGGGTTTCAGCCATCAGCCATCAGGTATATGTGCAAGAAAATTAAGACAATTCTTCATTTAAATGTATCTAAAAAAATTAAAATAATTTAACATCTACAAACTCCAATTTGAACTGAACTTATGTATACTTTAGTAAGAAGTAGTACAAAGCTACATGCTACATGCGTGCATGCCGCCAAATTGGGTTTGTCGGTATGCTGCGTGTTCCAGTACACCTCAAGGTAGGAAGAGGGCATTATAACTCCTCAGAGAAGAACCCTCAAGGGTAACCGCTGTGGAGTCGCGGTTGTTTGCCACCGCGTTCCCGTGGCTCCACCACTCGCGGAAGAGACGGAACACCGCTGGGATTTAGTGAGTAGGGGGATCCATCTAGCGACTCCCGAGTCACACATACCTTCGAGGACCTCCCCGTCCTGGAAGCATGCCTAAATGCATTCCCCAGCAAAAAAAAAAATGCAGCCAAATTGGGCCGGCACGCGCGGGTAACTCGCGCTTCCACGACACCGGCGTGAAGTGACGGCTGTGCTGTCTTTTCTTGCGGTGTGTAAGTAGTCCATGGAAGGGAGGAAGGAGAGCAACTTATCTGTGTATTTTCTGCGGATGTCCGTGGGCTACGGTAGCTAAGAAAGTGGCTCCTACTGCTCGCTTGCTCCCTTATAGTATGAAAAAATACTGTTTGATAAATTTGACAAAAAATTTAAAAGTTTTAGACTACTTACTTAAATTTCCTTATCAATATAATTCTTGTGACAAACGTATTTAGCCTCTTATATGTAAACCTCTATCCCGTATCTCCGTTTTCTCTTCTCCCTTCCACTCGTCCAGACTATGTAAGCAAGGACGTTTACTTAGCAGTGTGTTTGCGGTGCGGAAACAATTTGCATTGTCTGTTCGTTACATTGCTTGTACGGGAAATTCAAAGACAGTCGACTCTCGAAATTCAAAGACAGTCGACTCTCGAAATTCAAAGACAGTCGACTCTCGAAATTCAAAGACAGTCGAATCTTGTAAGGGCTTACATTGTAAGCCAAGAGGAACAATAACTGTATGACTTTATTTATATGTAAATATTATTTTCGTGCTAAAATATGTGCTATATGCCGGTCTTACCGGCCGTACCAATATATCATCTTTAAGATTTGTATTTATTGTTATTATTAATTATTCTACATTATTATTCTACACTCAAAAGCCTCCAGATCCAGATACGAGACCTCTGGTGTTGCGGAGGTCTGTAGGCGTTGTTGATCACTTACCATCACATGACTCGTTTGCCGGCTATACTATATTATGTGCTTTTTTTATTTCGTACGTTGCACACTCAGTTATCAATTTCATCTATGTACACGACTATTATAATCATACGTTATTGCTTACTAAAGTACTTTACATACATCCTTTTTAACACGCTGTTATAAGCTTGGCCTGTATGTATTTAATGGAATATTTTAATTACTTTTAAATCAATACCAGGTATTCAAATTGTTTGAAACTGCGCACATATACAAAACTGATGACAATACAACAATTTAATATTTAACTTGCTGTGCCCCGCGGTTTCACGTGTTGTTTGTTGTTCTCACACAGCATGTTACTAGTTTTTTAAACGTGAGTATATTTCTATTTTCCGCGATACTACCTGGAATATGCACGCATTTGTGTGGGTTCAACAAAATGTATTTTAAGTAGGGTTTTTGTTAAATATACAATGTTAGATTATTCATTGTCTGTTAGATTGGATTACCGTATCTATATATATATATAACTCAAAGGTGACTGACATAATGATCTATCAACGCACAGCCCAAACCACTGCACTGGACGGATCGGGCTGAAATTTAGCATGCAGGTAGATGTTATAACGTAAGCATCTGTTAAGAAAGGGGGTGAAATATAGTTGAAGTTTATATGGGTTTCTTAAAAATTAAACACGGATGAAACCGCGCAGCACAGCTTGTTGTACATATAAGCGAGCAAATATTTTGTTTCACCGCAATAATCCGATACCAAAACATATATAATTTTTG
>LUGF01039116.1:89607-107927 GCA_001625245.1 Calycopis cecrops | reverse complement strand
GCGGAGCACAGCTAGTTGTACATATAAGCGAGCAGATATTTTGTTTCACCGCTATAATCCGATACCAAAACATATATAATTTTTGTTTTTATTATAATATTTTATTTTCTAATCTCAACTGATGCTTCACACTTGAGAGTTTCCCTCAATAATGCTTTAAAGAAACACTATATTTTATCCTTTATGCGAGAAGCTTTGATACTCGATCTTGATCTGTCTCTCATGTGATATTTAGCATAGTTGTTTTGCATGAGCCAACGAAGACACTACTGAATCACTTGCACTTAGTACATATGCATCTTGGAGATACCGATACCGATTTTGAAATAGAAATAAACACCGTCTAGATCAATTTTTACTAAATCAACCGCTGGTTATGAATTATAACACTGATCGAGAAAAGAACACAATAAGAAAATCTCGATCTTTGGTGTGTGAATTTGGCAAAGCATCTATATAACAACTACATGGTTATCTTCGGGCGTTGACGGTCATCAAAAAGGTCCATTATATAATCACTTATTTTATGATATAAGTGCCATTATAAAGGTTTTTCTCGACTCTCTCTCTCTCTCTCTCTACATGCAAAGCATATTGGGTGGTACAATCATCATCAGCCACTGGCCTCGATCTTCGACTAACGTTTCCCACTTCCTGCCCACAGCTTTGCGTATGTCGTCACTCCATCTAACCCAGAGTGGAGACCGCGTACCGGCAAACGTAATGTAGGACGCCTTGTGACTAGATGGGTGTTACAATAAGCTTTATAAAATATAAACTCGGAAAAAATTCTAAATTATCAATATATTTTCTCTGAATATAAATTATATCTTACAATATTTCGTTTCACTTACAGTAGAAAAATAATTATAGCTTATACACGTTTATAAAGGAAATATAATAAAAAATTAACATTTATCTTATTTTAAACTATTAATATTCATAATCCTCATCATCATAATCAACCATCGTCACTGCTGGACAAAGGCCAAAATGGCCGATCTTCTGCGCGTCCGTCTATATTCAATATACTATGTTACAATAAGACTAGGATCCATAATATATAAGATAACTTGGCTAATCATTTTCGTTATTTTAGTTTGCATTCTGGAAAGACGCACGATAGAGACAAGCATAAATTTTAAATATATTATTACATGCATATTATAAATGCACATAAAATATATCTTGCAAAAGGATTGTAAATACCCATTCTTGGTCTAAGCTGAAATGATCCAACCCACTTTTGTTTGAACATAAAGCATATAATGTGAAAATTTTCATAAAATGATAAATGCTACTAAGAGTTTTGGTTTCAAACACTATTGTAGACAGACACAAGACTAGGTCTTGTGTCACCATAAATACTATTTAGGTACTGCTTAAGTACACTCGTGTATTGTGTATTCACAAGTGGGTAAGTTAATTATTTAAATAGGTATACATAACTGAACTTCTACTAATTTTTATCCTGGGTAGTCTGTGATTTTTACCCATCACAGGGACAATAACTAGGCTTTTGCTCACAGTACCCCTGTTGATCCATCCCAGTTTAGGGCGATAGGAGGGTGTATCGGGATATATTATGCAGCACGGAGCGAAATCTATTAACTATAATATTCGGTAAACGATCCATTTTAATGACATCGTCACTTGGTTGCTATTTGTTTTATTATATCAGAGGTTTATTTAACAATTGTATTATTAATGGCTAAAACCCCACAATAGCTACATATATTGTGGAAAACAAATACAGAGGCTTTAATGTATTAGCAACTTTGGGTAAGTATGTAATACATATACTACGTATATACACAGTCTGTCTCATTATATTTATTTTACGCACATCCCTGCGTTGACTTAAAAAGATGTAAATCACAGGTATATCATACAACAATTGAAGTAATATTGTAATAAAACTTAAAAGGGAATTAAAATGTATAAATATGACTACTTAAATGACTTCCAATACACTTACAACTATGTTTTAAAAACAATTTTGTATCAACAGACAGTTTCCTAACCAAATGACTCCAACTTTATTAACATTCCCAACCTTATTCAAAATCTAATCTATACATTGTTATTAAAATTATTGTTAAAATATAATGATAACGCATTTATATACTTTGAAGCTTTTTTTAATTAGCAAAATTAAGAATATACAACAACATATAGATAGATATTAAGAATGTCTAGGTACAGATTACAAATGCTACTTATTGTCTACTTAAAAAGTAGAATTGCCTACTATTGGCTGCTTTTTTGGTTCATTGTGCGCATATTACAGCAAATGTCCTCTGGTTTATTTAACGGATGAAATGTCGTTAAATAAATAAATAAATAAATAAAAAAACGTTTATTTTGCAAAAGTTCATAGGTACAGGTAATAAAATAAATAGCAATCAACAGCCATTGCAAAATTGGTCTCAAGTTCGTTATGGTTTCATGAAATTCAATAACTTCTGTAAAAGGTAGTGCCATGCTGCATTGCATGCGACATAGGCCAGCACTACGGAGAGGACATGACACTAGCATAAAGTGACAGCTATGCTCATGCGTGTGGTGTGTGATTATCCGGTAACTCATGGAAGAGGTAGGAGAAAGGAGGGCATCGCATCTGTCTCTCTGTCTAATATATGCGGATATTTATGGGTGTAGGTAGTCATTAATAGCCTTCCACGTACCTATTCTACAAAAATATAATAATTATTATTATTTATGACAAATCATCACAAGCTATGAACATATCATGTATACCTAATTTTTAATTCCAAACAATTTTTTCTTAGCTAAGTAATTTAGCAAAAAAACTGACTAAATATGACTTGTCTAATACTATACTGTAACTATATCTGACAATCTAAAATAAAATGACTAATCTAAGAAAGATTAGTCACTTGGCGTAAAAATCGACAAATGGGATAGAATCAAGTTAGTGGGATGTGTATAGAAGGTGTCGAAATGATCTTGTCATGTCAAAGTAAATAATAATAGAATTTACGCTAAACAATAAACACCATTTAATGGTATTTCTCGTAATATATCACAAAATAATGGATAAGTACGTCTTAGGTTTAATTCAGCAATTGTAGTTCAATTAATTCGATAATTTAAATAAAAGGATAAAATAATTAATTTATGTTATCGTACATTTTTTTCCTTATTTTCTTTTTATTAATTCCATGCAACATTATTATACATAATATACTTCTCAATACATCACCAAAATTCGTATTTAAAGAAATTGATATTCTTTTTAATATTTTTAAGCATGTGCAGAAAAATATTAGCGCTATCAATAATAATAAGGAAAATCAGATTTATAAGAAATATTTCGCTAAGCCAAATACAATAAATGCCACATAGACAAAGCAAAGTTCTTCATTATTTTATACTTCAATAACTTTTTGTGGTACCTTAAACAAGGTTGATAAAAGCGAGAGTTGAATATTGAATATCATATTTAGTATATCATTTCCAGGCTACCATTCCCAATCGAAGCAATAGTTTAGCCACAGGAATTTGTAGTTTTTTCTCACGTCGTACACGCTGTATCGTCAGCTTATATCGAGTATGGGCGCCCGGGATCATTGACCCCGTGGGAGGTTGCCGCTTGCTGTAGCCGCCCGATATAAAGCACGATTACATTTTTTCACTATTTCACTTTTCGTATACTTATCGTAAAATTTTTTTAATAGTTTCAGATCAACCTTGTATATGCTAGTCATATTATAAGTTCCTAAAAGGCTAACTAGGGCTTTCTAAATAATCTGTACAATCAGCTCTAAGTGTGACATAGACCATACAGATCTAATTATAGTCTCAGATAGTCTATTGCGAACTTAAGTGCCAAATAAACTACAAATATCGGTTTCACAGGTTCTGGGGTCATGCTATTTCATATTTACATAAGGGCTAAGTATCGACTAGTTAGCTCACACTTTAATAGTTGGAAATCCGCCTTTAATTAGTGCCAAAATATATTGTATAATATATTTTTCAAAGTATTAAAATGTTACTACTTCATTATTTTATGACATTATATTTACTTCTATCGTTTAAGACTTATATTACATTTCATTAATAACGACTTGTCTGTCTCATTTCCTTAGTTTATATTTATGTACAGATTTGATAAGACCGAGATGCATTAAATGAAACCACATATTTGGTGTATCATTTTCGGTTTTCATTACTTAATTTTTTCGCTATTCATTTGTGTTTGTGTCATTATGTCATTCACCTCGTGTGAGGTTGCCGCTTGCTGTAGCCGCCCGGTGCAAACCATAATTACATTTTTTCACTATTGCACTTCCTTGAAAAAAGTATTTTCGTATACTTCTCGTAAACTTGTTATTCATAATTTCGGATTAACAATAGGCACTTGTAGTATACGTAGTTTCATTTAGTGCCTCTCGCTGTTATCAAAGTTGTTTATGTTCGATCCGAAATAGGTACTTTCATTTCAGATAATAAACTGCTGTATAGTGACAGCTCACAGCTCCGTTGTAGCGTTACGTGCTATTTTTTAAGCTCACTAATATCCCACTCGGTGAAAGCAGGACAATACTTCTGACTAACAATTACGCGGATGTCTATGGGTGGTAGTCATCATGACCTTCCAAATGTATATTTGGATCCTTATAAAAAATACTAAATGCGATATGTCCTGGTAAAATAAACTGAACGGACGGTACATTAATATTTAGTAAATAATATATTATTTACGCCTAGTAAAAAAGACAGAGTTTTTTATATTTTTTTACCTTAACATAATCGAATTAATTTTGTTCATGAGGTCACTTTACAAAGTGCTAACAATCAAAGCTCCTAGGATAATGACAATTAAAGCTATTTATATATTACACTTTAGCGGCTATACACTTAGTTAATAACATAGAACAACATCGAATCTTAAAGTAACATACGTACATATATTTTGAAAACATGTTTGCTTCAGTTTGTCCAAGCACTTAGGTATTGCGTTGGAAAAACTGAAAGCCATATATAATATATATAACCTATGGTAGATATACATTAGTTTTATATAAATATTATCTTAGACTTGGTATTTTTGATGTCGTTGCTTTCTCTTCGCTACATTCATACATGCCTTAATATCCTCCAGTATGACCAATACCTTATAATATGATTTGTAGCAGGGGTATCCAACCAGTCGATCGCAGATTGTACAAAATATTTTTATTAAAAAATTCAGGAAAGCTTTAATTTGTATTTAATGTTGCGTTGAAAAGTCAATGTTATCTCTAATAATATATAGTAGTTACTTTACGGGTTTAAACACTATGTTAAAGGAACTAGCCAAAACATGTTTTGCTCGACGTTGCGAATGGGTTACACCAGCCGTGGTCACAAGCCGACTGACCGCCTGTTAGCTCGTGACTTATCGTGTAAAAACGTGTAAAACCCGGAAAGTAATAACAATATTATGTGTAACAGATGCGAAAGTCTCAAACAAGTATATCTAATAACGTTGGCAACCCCTGCCCTATAACATGACGTCATTGACCGGTACGTGGGGGGACGGCGTGTGTCAGTCACGGGAGGGGATGAGGACCAGGAGCTGCGTGCGTCGCTGCTCCTGCGGTATCTTCGGTATGCTGCTACTTCGAGTTCTGTTGAGAACCTGAAAATGAAATATATACGTTTTATTTCTCAAAAAAGAAACCCCATAATCGTGACGTATCCCGATTAAGTAAGAGATTTTATTGGGGCATAAATATATCATTTTTTAAATCATCATTAAATCGATAACTTCAAAAATGTATACACCTTTGTTTGAATGAATTTTTCTGATTAATACCGTCAGCAAAATCTTTGGACATCGCGACAAGACTTAAGTTCCACGTACTTGGATGTAAGTCTACAGAGGTTCATATAGGTATCAGTTTTTCACGCCATTTCTCACTGCATTTTGTATGCCATGGATGGCCTTGTGATCTATTAGTAAGCATGTTCAACCACAGATGAGGTAGCAGCTTCGATTTTAGTGCTAGAAAGTATTATTGGGATAATTCAGTATCTAATAATAGACCGGAGGTATGAAGTTGGCGATATTACACTCTCGTACTTCGGAGAGTATGTTAAACATTTGTTTCTTCACCTTATTTCTTTTGGGTGTCGGGGTACCGTCCCATCTGAATGAGGGAAAATAGAGCGCACTTGTGTATACAGTATGCTTATGCGCGATAATAATTTAATAAATCTTGCACAGTTGGCTAGTGCCTACCTACTGCGATGGTCGCCTAAGCCGTTGTTCGCCATAATTCAGTGAACTTAAATTAGGTACGGTTTACTTATTTTAAGTAATCCGTAATAAAAATTAACGTATTTAAAAGTGTAAATGATTAAAAAAATGATTAACCATCTTAAGAAATCTTCATCAAGTTTTTCTGTTAGCTATGTACTTAAATTAATAATAATTTTATTAATAGTGAGCTGAAACAATCTTTGCAGATGATTGTTTTATATCATAATATTTTTTAAATCTAAACTCTGAAACTATTAGTCGGATTTATTTATTTATTTATTATGGATCGCCAACAAGACACACAATGAATACCTTTTTATATAAATTAGATTAAATATGAAAGCATGAAATAGGAATGAAAAACATGAAATATGAAAAAGATTATAATGATATTTCTGAATGACACGTATCGTCTACACTTTAAATTGTATGCTACATTTTATTGCTATTATAAAAGCCGCAGCAACAAAAGGCCAAGGCAGCAATGATATAAATTTGTATTACCGTAGCAACTGAGTGGGAGCGTCTTGTGTGAGTAGAGCTAATCAGGTCGGAGTGCGCGGTGGAGTCTGATCGAGATCGCACGGTGCCCCGGATGTGTCGTCTGCTGCGCTTGAAGCACCACAGCCAGCTGTAAGGAGGCACGCGCCTGGAATTCAAACCAATAACTATAATTAAACTTCACAAGTTATAAGAGCATCACATCGCTGTTGAGAAGACATCTCCATCCTCATCAAGACATCTTCCAGTTCAGAGGTGAAGTTTTGGTGAGATTATTTTCTTGTTTAACACCTTTCTGCAGCTGGATCAGTATTGATTTCTGGTCCTAGAATTTGACTGACATTATAGCATTCTCGTACCAACACTTCAACGTATCCAATGGTCAACGTGGCATCGCTGTAATGACTGAAACATTTCAACCGAAGCAAAGCCTTTCTCGCAGTCCACAAACGCTAACCATATAGACCGAATATAGTCTTCAGTCTTTTGTATAATCTGGCGCAGCGTGTAAATGTGGTCTACGTACCATTACGAAAACCGGCTTGTTCGCAAGGCTGGAGGTCGTCAAATCAGTTCGTGAAGACCCTTGATAACAACTTGTAAGCGTGGCTCAGAAGTCAAATGGATTCTACAATTCTTCAATAAGAATTTTGATCCGAATCTTGAAGAACAGATACCATAATCCTTCTGGTCCACGCTTCATGGCGTCTTATTGTCCTTTAGTGGTTTCGGGTCAATTTGAATCTCACAACCCAGATTCTTCTTCACAAGACAGTCGTCGGTGTAATGTTTGGTATGTTTGGATTTGGGATCATGGTCACACCTATAACGGGTTGTTTTGAATGGTAAAGTTGCCTGTAATTTTAAAACTCTTTAAAAATTTTAGCTTAAGATGAAACTATGGTGACATACCATGTCCACGAGTTCGAGAGTAAGGTTTGAGATTTTTCCGGCACTTGAAACTTTGACCCGACTTCATGCACAAACCCATTGCTTAATTCGTCCGTTGAATCGCATACTCCCAGGCATTTAAAGAGATTTTGAAATTCGATATTTTCGAGATGCATGTTGAACTGGGATTAGTTGGAGGGTGGACTTTAAAAGTATGGACCGTTCAAGCCTCGTATATTCATATTCATGAATGTGCCTCGTACATTCTGGTGATCACTTTTTTTTTCAGCCTAAGCCCCACGCTAGGGCGGGTTTCCCGTCCAGCGTCACAATCTATCATCCGCTGCCGTTTTGACTGCTTGCGCAAACACTAGTTGTAAATACCACACAGAGGGTAATGGAGTGGTCACTTTCCTACACTTATCGCCATAACACCCCAGTTGCAAACACGTCTACAATATTTTATTGGAAAGTTCCAATAAAATATTGTAGTAATAAATATTGTACATATTAAAAGTATTAATACATATTAGCTGCACAACTGCTTTAAATTTACAAACCCACATGCGGTTGTCAATATAATTAATTATTGCTTACCAGTAGTGAACTGCTAAATGCGCTAAAAACCGCGAAAATGGTAACAACAAACGATTTGGCCTACCTAACTTAATAAGTATTGTATCATAAGTCCAAATATATATTAAGCAATAAGACTGCCTTGGTGTACTTAAATGTGTTAAAGTGTCTCATTGTCATTATTACGGTTTCTACATCTATATGTGGGCACAATAAAATATATTTTTTTCTTCTCTTTCTTTACCATTTAGTTTAGTTTTTAGTATTTTGACAGTTTATCCATCTTTAAAGAGTTTTGTCTGTATGTCCTTTATACCATAGAATCATAATGTAATGCAAGGTTTGATCATTTAATTTAATTTTTTTTTAGATAGAATCTACGCTAGCAGAACTGAAAGCCCAATGCAGCTTCGTCTGTATGAGAGGCGAGTGCCCTAAGGTAGCTCGATCCTCTGTAATTTGTGGTCGATGGGGGTGCAGACCCCCCCTTCTTTCCCAGCTACTGGGAGAAGGCAAACCGGACTATTGCGATTAATAGGTTATACTATTATTATCTTGGCCGAGGACAAAATTATTTAATGTTTTTTAGTAAAGTTGTTGTACTTCAAGCCTCAAAAATGTTTAAGTTGATACGACCAATTTTCGACAGATGGCTCCACTGTTATTTCAATAAACTTCATACATTGCTGTGACAGTTCACGCTGATGATTAATACGAAAACAGCGAACAAAAATCAATAAAATTGCTTAAACAAATTCAATATTTGTGTAATACCTTTTTTTATTTGAGTTGGTGGCGTCACTGCGAAGGTAGGAACGCCACCAACTAAAATAAAGAAAGAAAAAGAAAAGAAGAAGCTAGTTTTTCATACAAAACCAAATGACCAAATGTTACCTCAAGCTTTTATAAATATGCGGCGAGAACATGCAGCATATCAACGGGTTCGCTGCCGAGTTGAGTGGCGCGAGGCTCTGGATGAGCGTCGCCATCGCTATGTTGGTCTGCGTCAGAGGTATCTGGTTGTACACCTGGAGGAGGTCGAACACGATGTACGGAGACCAGCAGAGGACGAACACTGGAATGTGATAAGTAAATTATCAAAATAATTGTTAGAGAAAATTAGGTCGAGTAAATTTATTTATTTATTTTCCACAACTTAAAACTATCATTACAGGTTATGCCTAATGCGATAGTTAAGTACATAATATTTTAAATTTAAATACCAAAATAATTTTACAATAATAATCTTACATATATAATATAAATGTGTATAAATGTATGTATACTATTTTTTTTAAGTAATTAATTAATTATATTATAATATACACATAGACGCCCTTGTGAACTCACTCATAGAACTGGTAAATAAGTCGAGGTTTTTAGCTATTAAATTGATAGTGTGAAGTAAATATATATAAATATCTAGAATATCTATTAGTTTGCCATACTGCATGCTTGTGTGCAGCCGAATTAGGCCAGCACGACTGGGAGGGCACCTCTGGCTTACTCGAGACCGGCGTTAAGTGACAGCCGTGCTGTCGCGCTTTGTACGCTGTGTAACTAGCTGGTGGCCCGTGGATGTGGGAGGAGGAAAGAGGGCAACGCATCTGTTTAAATTCTATGCCGAATATGTGCGGATGTCTATGGGCGTCGGCGTCGGTAGTCATGAAAATGGCTCCGACTGCTCATTTGCTTCCTTATAAATAATCTAATATATTGTTAAAGAAAATTAGGTCGAGTAAATATCTATACATCAAAGCATCGACACTGTGGTATTCGTACCTTTCGATGCCAATACTTTTGTAGACGTTTACCTATTTGGCGTTCAATACTTTTACTCGGGTATAGGATCGAATAGACAAAGTAACTACTTAAAAAAAGTTAACTCATGTATATAATTTGGCTCGAGGATAAAGAATACTTGGAATATATAGATAATAACTACTATAAGTATAGACTTTTGTTAACTTACAATTTCGAAAACTACAAAACCTAGCTGTACAACTAGTTATAAATTTTACGGAGTTTGAAATCGAGCGGCGCAGCTAACAACATAATATGTCGGTATATTATGTTCATCATTGTTACTAGTCGGTTTAAACCGGTGGGATAATAGGGGAGATTGGGCGAAAAAGAGCAACGCATCTACAATACGCATAAGCATATAACGTGCTGTAATAAAAAAGAACGAAAACAGTAATTATGAGATTGTTTAACTTTGTTGGGATATACAATGTAAATAATATAAATGTACTAACAGTTTAATAAAGTCAATTCTCTATGACGTTTTACTTGCGCTATCCAAAAAGGTCGAAAAATTAGAAATTTTAAAATTATAAGTTTTCCTGTCACTTTTTGGCCTATATAACATCTTATATATTAATAGCGGAAGCCGATTTTTGTCCTGGACTTTTTGGCCGAACCACACAACGTAAAATTATGGTTAAGGTGTCAAATTAAAGGTCTCGGCGTGATTGTGTGCCAAAAATTATTCAGATTTCTTAATTGCAAAATAGAAATAAAGTATGTACAATTTTAAATATTTGTTTTTATCATTGACAATTTTTGACAATTGACAATGACATAATCAATTTTTTTTTTATTAAATGGTATTGGAATGACATATCGCTCCTTGAATTTTTTTTATGAATTATGACAATTTTTTTTTATTAAATGGTATTGGAATGACATAATATGACAACTGTAAATATTTTTTTTTTTTTAATTTTAGTCCAGTGGAAAGTAGTTTAGTAATGATCTAAGGTAGCAGCCCATCAGCTGATTTGCGAAATAAAACTGACGTTTTATTTTTTCAGGTCATATTCAGTAATATTTTAATAATTTATATTCAACAACTTATAATTATAATTAAATATAATTTTATGGTCGAATTATGACCACTGGGCGGCCACTAGTAATAATAAACAGCAACGAACATTAATTTATTAAAATTATTATTGTTACGAAAACAATAGCGCAAGTAACCCGTTACTATGTAAGTCAAGCAATGAGTCTTATTTATCCTGCTACTACAACCTTAAATATTTTGTTTTACTTATTTATAGTTAGAAAAACAAACATACAATCATTCATTTAGGGTTAGGCTATGCCATCGTGCAACAACGGTGCAACCTGACACTACTAATACTACTTACCTAGTCCACAAAGGAAAGTGTCACGTAGTATGTATGTTATTGCACATAAGAACTTAATGAACCAAAATTATCCACTACATTCACACACATATTAAAATTATAATTATTCCACTTCGTTCTAGATTAGAATTTGAGAGAAGCTTATATTTAATATAATAATGAAATATTATGTATAGGGTATTGACAAAGTAAACTAAATTAAGTATAGACGTAATTATATTTGAGGGGAGCGCTAGACACACTAAACATTGTTCTGATGGATGACATTTCATCGCACTTATCAAAGACTAGCTGTGCCCCGCGGTTTCACCCGCGTTTAATTTCTGGGAAAACCATATAAACTTCAACACCTTATTTCACCCCTTATAGGTTGGATTTTTAAAAATCCTTTCTGTGCGGATGCCTACGTCATAACATCTACCTGCATACCTAATTTCAGCTCGATTCGTCGAGTGGTTAGGGCTGTGCGTTAATAGATCACCTTTGAGTTTTATATATATACTAGCAGTGCCCCGCGGTTTCACCCGCGTTTAATTTCTAAGAAATCCATATAAACTTCAACACCATATTTCACCCCCTTAGGGGTTGAATTTCGAAAAATCCTTTCTTGGCGGATGCCTACGTCGTCACATCTACCTGGATGCCAAATTTCAGCTTGATCCGTCCAGTGGTTTGGACTGTGCGTTGATAGATGGCTATATCACGTTTGAGTTTTATATATAGATAGATTGTAACACATTCTACCACCGAGGCTAAGGTTTTGGTGTCCGTTCATTTCATACAAAATACAAAATGTGTATTTATCTTTTGTAAGCAAATGTAAGTGTATCTTTTATGCCATCTTGGGGACCTCACTGCCGTAACGAACGTGTTTTTGCATTGTTATCTAGGAGACGTTATGCAACCCTCGGGAGTCGAGCTCGGCAAGTCCGAGTAACATTGGGCCAGTTTTATTACTATACTAAAAAGGAGGAGGTATATTATCAGACTGTATGTTTTTTAGAGATGCCTCCATTGTCACCTATTAAAAAAATAGTTTTACACAATTTTTTTTTATTTTCTCCTGCTTTAACATACTGTAATCAAGTAATGTCTCATTTAGTATGTTATTTAAAGAATAAGTGTACTTATAAAGCATAAGGGGGCAACGACCAGATACATTTGTATACCGACGGACCACAAAAAAAATAAAGAAACTACCGACTGTATATTATTTACCGGTTATTATTTCATGGCTACCTCCTTCCCACTCCATAGGACACCGAAAACTCACATACCGCACAAAAAGCGAGAGCACAGCTGTCAGTTTACGCTGGTATTATGTCAGCGATAGGTACCTACCTGTGCTCGTGCCGGCTCAATTGAGCTGCAATGAAGCACGATACTACATCTAACTAAATGACTGAGAATAAAAAATGTTGTGTTCCTCTGGTGTTGCGGATGTCTGTGGGCGCTGGTGATCACTTTACATCAGGTGACCCAACTGCTCGTTCGCTTCCTATGCTATTAAAAAAAGTGATCTAATATAAGCTAATAAAACTGAAAAAGTATAAATTATTCCAAAATTTACTTTCAGAGTTGGAATTAGTACACAGATTAATGGGGGAGAAATTGATTTTAGAGACGTCACCGGCAGGCGCAAAAACAGATAAGCGGGGACCCGTGGGTCTCCGAGTTCGGAAAAGAAATGCGAAGGAAATTGTCCTTGATTTTGTTGATTGTGTCTTTGATTTCTTTTGGTTATTACCAGAACAAATATATGTATTTTAGGGCACCGTAATGGAAACACAAAAACGGAACCTTATAGGATTACTTTACGTCTGTACGCCTGACTGGTAAGAACTCTCAGGATCGCGATAGATCGAGCTGAAATTGATGAACAGTTCTTAAGTTTGCGACCTCCTCAAGTACAGAAAAATCATATTTCTATGGTCAACGTAAGTCAGTCGTTTATGCAAATATTTTAATGGTCATAAGCGTATAAAAACCTCTAGGGCCCTTATCGTTGACCTTTAATCATGAAATTTGGTACAAATCAAGTTCGTTTTGGTAAAAGGTAGTGTCACACTGCATGCTTGCATGCAGTCGAATTGGGCCGGCACGACCGGGGAGGTACCTCTCGCTGACACGATACCGGCGTAAAGTGACTGCTGTGCTGTCGCGTTTCGTGCGGTGTGTAAGTAGCCGGTGGCTCATGGAGGTGGGAGGAGACAGGAGGGCAGCGCATCTGTATAGCCTCTATGCGGATGTTTGTGGGCGTCGGTAGTCATGGAAATGGCTCCGACTGCTCGTTTGCCCTCCTATACAATAAAAAAGAGACATTTCCATTTCTATGGACGCTGTCCTGTCATGCTTATAAGTCGCGTTGATCCAAAACCCTCGGAGTGTCCAACTCGTACTTGACTGACATGACAATTTTTTTAACTCCAACGAACATGAAAGCACTTTTGACGAGATACAAACGCCGTGAGGTTTTAAAACTGAGCAGCCCAAAAGGTCTCTTATTAGAAATGGGGATCGAGGGTACTTTTTCAATCAGTGGGTCAAAAAGGACGTGGTGATAAAGTTTAATTGAAAGTACTTGACCTTTAATCTTCAGATTAAATATGTTTGGACGTAGGAAGTTTGAAAATTATGGATCGCTTCCTAATTTGAGTAAAAACTAATGTCACTGGCGCTGCGTCGCATGGTCGCAATGTTGGCATTGTGTCGTTTTATATATTACTAGCTGCGCCCCGTGGTTTCGCCCACGTTTAATTTCTAAGAAATCCATATAAACTACAACATCCTATTTCACCCCCTTAGGGGTTGAATTTCTAAAAATCCTTTCTTAGCGGATGCCTACGTCGTAACATCTACCTGGATGCCAAATTTCAGCTTGATCCGTCCAGTGGTTTGGGCTGTGCGTTGATAGATGGCTATGTCACGTTTGAGTTTTATATATATAGACTAGCTGTGAACTCCGGATTCACTCATAAAATCATCTAAGTATTAATGATGTGATAATGGTGATTTGTGATTTGCAGGGGTTTAAGGGCACTTTTTAACAGTGGTAGCCATTTGAAACTATACACCTTACTGATGCATGATATATTAGTAATTATATAAGGCGATGATATTGTTCTACTGCAAGCCGTTCGGACGATACTATTGGAATAGATAAACCCAATACGATCTGTGATTTACGGGGCTCAAATAATACCGCCTCACCGTTAGATATTCTCAAACTACAATGCGCGAGTCTTGTCAGCTATTAGGACGTTGAAGGGCAAATTTTCCAATCACAAAGTTGATAAAATAAATAAATAACTTTTTATTTCGGAACAATATCCATATAATATTGTTAGTAACATTAACTTTTATCCTATGTTAGTAACTTATTTAACTAAAACTATCATAACATTTATCACATATCACAACATGACATTTACTTTCCTACGTTATACATCGGATACAGATCGCTACCCAGTGGGCCTGTATTGGGGTATTGGAACGTTCAGCTATCATTTTTAGAATACTGGTTCCACTGCCCCTCATACGTTGAAACAGCGACGCCACCTTCTTGCGAATCAAGGCATGAAAGCCGTCTGTATGCGATTCCGCAAACAAAAGTGAGGTGCTATAGCAACGAGGCAGTCCCAACAGCATTCTAAAAGTATTATTATATTGGATGCGCAGAGCATTATAGTTTACGGTACGGTGGTGTAGTGACACCACAGGCTGCGCGTGTAAAAGGACTGACAATATGCTCGGAAGAGGGTCAGCTTAACTTCCCATGCACACCGAGCAAACCTGCACAACAGCATGTTGCTCCTCACCGCCAACGCTCTGCGCTCTCTGCCGATGTCCCAATCGTCCGAGAGATCAGCCGTAACCACGTGACCGAGGCATTGGTTGAAAACCGTCGTCGAAGTTAGGGATAAGGGCCCCCGCGGTATCTCCGGTCATGATAAAGATAGTAAATTAGCTATTATAATTCTGATATCAGGATGCATCTCTTCTATCGACGAGAGAGTGGGAGATCGGCCATCTTTTCGAACTTAACCTAGTCAACAATACATCTACTAGATGTACTAGCGCGTAAATAAACACCTTGCACAAGCCCATACCCACTAGTAGGTACTTGTTATTCATATTTTTGGCAATATTCATAAAATCAGAGATTCAGTTAAGCGATAAGATTATCGTCTAACTGAATCTCTGAAGTAGAAGAAGATAATCTCTCTCTGAACATAAATGTCAAGTGTTAAGATTGAGGGCACAAAGTCTTATGAATTTCCGCGTAAACATGTAATACGAGGAAGAAAATCAGATCATTTCGTTCATAAATAAAAATGGTGTAGCAAAATTAGGGTAGATAAAAATATGTATCTGGGCATTATTACGCTATATTACAGAACATCACATTACAGAATAAGTAAGCGACAGACAACTTACCGAACACGATAACAAAGGTCATTTTCACACTTTTGATCTTCGCTCTGGGTATTAAGCCTCTAGAACTGGCTCTTCTTGAATCTGGGTCGCAGTCCACATCGCCTGAAATATCGAAAATTTATTCTGAGATCGTGGCTCCCACCCTTTGTGCTAACAAATTGGTTTTTCGTTATATCCGACTAAAATAATTCAATGTCCATATTGTACAATGCAAATGTAAAAATCTCGTGTGAATATTAGACGGTATGCATATACAAAGAAGTTTAAAGATGACTTTTTTTATTTTATTTTCTAGAGAAAACAAACATTTGTTTACAACAAGTATTACAATCTTTTCAAATTCACCAATAACATGTTTCATATTTGAAAATCTATGCTTGTATATATTTTAAAGATGACGTGTCAATGTTGCAGAAAACCGTAAAAGAAGTTTTCTATATTGCCCCAGTGCACGGGTGTTTTAGTCAGGTTGGATATGTAAGTAGCAAGAGATCGACAGTTGTTGCATTCACTCCTTCATCTTCACTTCATTCTCGGTATTTCCGAAATGATACGACTTTAAGTTCCCGAGGAAGAGACTGACTCCTGTCTTTAAGCTTCGGATTTTCCTATGTTTGTTTATGGGTTGAGGTACAGCTTACTAACTGCTCATCTGTTGCTTACTATATGAAAAAAGTGTTACTTTTGTAGATATAAGATTACCTCGGTCCACAATGGAAGACTTAGCTAGTCTATTGGAGGGTCGTGATAATATACGTTTTCTAAATCCATATATATTATTTAGATTATATATAATCACCATTACTTTCATGCGCAAATGAATTATGAAAATACATACTTAACATATTTAATAAAATAGAAACATTAATGTTTTCATTTACACCTATCTGGAGTGCTCAGCTTTTTAGGTACCTACTTTGACAATAAAATCACTTTAAAATTTCATCGCCCTTTCATTAGAATTATCAGTAACTGAATATGACGGGATCTAAATTATTATATCCACACGCCACCGCAAAGACATACATGTGTACTTGTAAAGATTGTGTTTCTCTTACCTTTTCGTTTTTTAGTAGATTTCGAATTGACCGGCGGGCTCATGACGACTGCCTTACTTTTGGTCCATATTGTCAGCACTATGACGACGTAGCACGCGGCGATCGCTACAGCGGGCAGCACAAATATCATGACGGACACTACCGTCATCCAGACTTGCCACTTCTGTGGCGAGCCTAACTCTATCCAACATTGCAACTGTCCTGTAATAAAATTAATTAAAAAATTAAACTTTCAATGTATTAATGTAATTATTATAGTTAGGTTATTTTATTTAGGTCTATAAATATAAGATTTCTTATTCAATTCTTATTCCTTCGTTTTGTTTGTTATATTTTAATACTGGGACCTAAATATCTTATTTAATTGTTCTGAACCATATGGCTGCCATATAGGCGTGTTCCGCGTAATTAATGTAATTATTGAAATACCGGTGTGGTCCGCGTGAGGCCACGTCGGTCGCTGCCGCGCTTTGCGACGCTTGAGTTTTAAGAGCGGCCATATATTTTTTTTTATAAGTGCATGAAGTGCTTATCGCCGCCTTCGCTGGCGCAGCGATTGTGCCTTTTTAATAAGATATCTTGGATTTTTTTTTTCTGAAAAGGTACCGTGTCTGTTCCGGTGCGGACGATATATTTTTTTTTCATTTTTTTTTTAAATTTTTTTTCCTTTTTTTTCTACAATTTTTTTTTTCATATACATATATCTATATTTGTAACTCCTCCTGGTGTTTCTCCCGGCACTGTGATGGGAGAGGGATGTTTCGAGCGGAGCCCTCAACACCCGCGGCTGCCCACTAGGTCACCCCCCCGGAGACAGGTGATGGCGGACTCCGAGTACGAGCCCGGGCAACCGCCTGAGGATCTACTCCGCTCGATCACCGCACCTCACCCTCTCACAGCGCGGGGTGGATTCTGCTTGGTTTGGATTTTCTGGTCTTCGTCTCCTGCTGTTATTTTCATAATTGTGGAGAGAATTAATAGTTCTTATATATTTCGGCCATATTGTTGTGACATCTCTTGAGTGATCGTTCACTGACTTGTTGTAATTGTAATTGTTTTACGCCTTGTGTGATGCCGCTGAGATCGGCCGCGTACATAATTTGAGACTTGAGTTTATGATTGCTAATTTAAGTTAAGTGTTGGTTTCCCCTTATGATATTATCGGGAGTGTAAATTAATTGACTAACTAAATGAACTTGTGATTGATTCATGTTGTGTATAAGTTGAATATATTAGACTTTGACACCCCCGCTTGATAGGCTTACCTAAGAAGATTCATATTTCGGGCGGATTGCAGCTTCACGGAAGGCTAAGTATATCTCATTACATGCTTGAAATTTATGGCCATAGGTTTAGAGGTTAATGTGATATATATTAAGCCGGACCCCGGAGACACAAGGTAATTGCACCTATTAAGAATAATTTAGC
>LUGF01039116.1:71189-88435 GCA_001625245.1 Calycopis cecrops | reverse complement strand
TACATAATTTGAGACTTGAGTTTATGATTGCTAATTTAAGTTAAGTGTTGGTTTCCCCTTATGATATTATCGGGAGTGTAAATTAATTGACTAACTAAATGAACTTGTGATTGATTCGTGTTGTGTATAAGTTGAATATAATAGACTTTGACACCCCCGCTTGATAGGCTTGCCTAAGAAGATTCATATTTCGGGCGGATTGCAGCTTCACGGAAGGCTAAGTATATCTCATTACATGCTTGAAATTTATGGCCATAGGTTTTAGAGGTTAATGTGATATATATTAAGCCGGACCCCGGAGACACAAGGTAATTGCACCTATTAAGATTAATTTAGCTCTGCGTAATCGCAGACAAAGTTCATTCTGTTTTGTGCCCTGAGTATACCACTTCCACTGCGCAATAAATCTAGGGTTAGAACTGAACATTAATAGTTTTATAACTTTTATCGATATATTACACATAAAATAACATTTCACCTAACGTGGATTGTATGAATTAATGTAAGGCTACACAACAAAAATTAGATCAATCGGGGCAATAGTTTAGCCACAGGATTTTTTTTAAGTTTATTCTCACTTCGCACACGCTGTACGCCAGCTAGTAGGCAGTATGGCCGGCCGGGGTCATTCACCCCGTACAAGGACGCGCCGCTATAAATTATGATTAAATATTTTTGCTATTTAACTTGTTTGAAAAAAGTAATTTCGTATACCTGTCGTAATCTTTTTTTTAATAGTTTCGGATTAAATGTAGGCACTTATAGTATATGTGGTTTAATTTAATGCCTCTCGCTTTTATCAACCTTGTATATGCTCAGTCCTTACTACTTATAAAAGCATTAATTAATAGGTGTAACTTTTTAACATATAACAAACAAAGAATACGCCTGTTAATCCAGTAAGAGTATACAAATTCTATTACTCGATAAACCTATTATCTTCGATGTTTCATGAATATTTGCCATCAAATTTCAGCGAAATTCGATTATGAATATAAGCAATTAACAAGTACGGTATCCGCGTGAGAACGGTTGCGCCGTCCGCAGCTGATGTGTTACAGGGTCGCTAAACTCTTTCGACAACAGTGAGTTCGTCGGCCGGCCGTGACTTTGAACTATTACATAAACATACAAAATGTATTCGCATGTATCACATGGCTTTGCAAACGAGTAAAGGACGTTTATATAACCTATTTTCAGTTATTTATTTTGCTAGCTTGCCTGGCTATTTATAATCTATTCCAAAGGAATCATACCATTTGTAAAAAATATTCATATGTCATTCGAATAATATATGTGTCAACTTGTATCCAAATGCGTTTTGTTGCGTGCTAAAGTTAGAAATTGCAGATTTATAATATTAGTACGATAAGTATCATAATTTATTTTGTATCATTATTCTAACATGTAATAAATTTGATTTGAGAAATCCAAATACAAAGCCTCCAAATGGGCCAAATTACTAGTTTTTTTTATAGTTTTTAGAAGTACTTACCGTGATCGTGTTTCGTTAGGGTTAAGCGTCAACTTTGCATATCTCCTAAGAATCGCGGAGGAAATTTTAAAAAATATTTTATCTAGCTAAATTAAAAGAAAGTTATCGAAGAACGTAAGCATTAAATCTGTTCTATTTTCTCAGTACAAAATTACAAAGACATATATATTAACCAAGAAAATGGGCCAGCCAGCCCAGCCCAGCTGGGACCACTGGCATAAGTCCTTTGTACACCACATAATAGCTAAACATTGTGTTTGTATTTTATTTTCTTCATTGTGATTTGACAACTTTTTAAGTCCGAATTACAACAAAAAAAATTCTAAATACAAAAATATTACGTACAAATTACGATGGAAAATACGACTTACTGAAAAAGCATTTTAATGAAATATGTACTGATCTTATTCAATGTTTACACAATGTTAGTCCAGGCTAATCTTCGAAAGTAATGAACTGATTTTAATGAAATTTCACACATATAACTATGTTACTTTGTTCGATTTAAAATATAGGCCATATATTATTTCAATTAATGATCGCGATAATTTTATTATACACGCACATAACTATAATATTAAAATAACTCTGAAGGCCGGCGTTAGCGAGCACTTACCATCGAAAACCCCGATTGCTCTTTCACCTTACGTGCTATTAAAACTCACCTTGAACCTCTTTAACCTCGTACAAGATAAGAAGTGGAATAGAGAATATGACGCTGATCAGCCAAGCGGAAACGATGAGGCCTCTTGCACGATTCCCTGAAAATCGTTTATGTTATTTTGTAAATTATAAACACAAAAAAATGTTCCAAGATAAAATGTTTTTTTTTTCTTTTCCAGGTTTTGTAGGTGCTAAGTAAAATCAGCGTGTTATTAATCAACAACATTTTTCTTTTCGCTGCTGGATATAAATCTACTTTTTTGCGAAATGAGTTACTTTGTTTAAGTCAGAGTTGATTTAAATAAATGAACTCAGTTGATATTATGCAAACTTGGATCCCGGTCTGGCGATGAGTACTTGTGGGGCTTGGGGACTCAAATCCTATCTCTAATAGTTGTGTAGGTATATCTAACTGCACGCGTGGCTTAAGTTCTATGTTCTACCTTCTGGCTACCTGACTTGGTCTTTAAATTCGATACTGTGGCCTATTTTGTCAGCTAGGATCAGAACAAAAGAGAAGGTTGATATAGATAGAGATGCGATATAGACTTCTTTACATAGCACCCGCATTCTACGGAAGCACAAGCTACTGCGCTGATGTACCTAGTCCTCCCACCGAGTAATGATACCAATGAACGATACTTATTAATTTTATACAGGGGAACAGGACAACAACAAACAAATACATTGAAAATAGTATGACATTAAGCAAAACATGTCCTTGAATTCCTACATCTAACCCCCCATTCATCAACTTAACCTTAAATGAAGAACGTAACTTCATCAACACATCTCTACGCTAGTTCGCTAACGGGGTAGGCAGTACAGAGTGCCACATATCACTAGCATAGTATACAAGTGGCTTGATTCCTCCACAGTTGCGTAGACTAATGTCTCTTTAAGTAAAGCATAGTTCTAAAAATAATTCTCAATATAAGTAAATTTCACAAAATTGACTGGATACAATTAGGGTACACAATCAGTGTCCTGTTGCTAACAGATCCGGTATACTCCAACATGGCTGCCGAAGGCTCTCGCAGTAATTTTTAATCTGTAGCGGTTTTGTACTGAGTCCGACACACCCTCCCGGCTGAGACAATAGCCGGTTGGACGGTGCATAAAGCATTTTCCCTGCGTTAAATAAAACGTACGCAATCAGTGACCCAGCAATAATCAGTAGACCTAAAATATACTGGTAAATAAATACAGACACATCTTCACGCCAGATCTCTTAGACGTAGGCAGAGAGAATCGAGTGAAGTAATTATATCACAGTCCTCACATACTTTATTTTTTTTATGGTATATGGGGGCAAACAAGCAGCCGGAGACATGACTCATGACTACCGACGCCCATAGATATCCGCATAGAGACTATACAGATGCGCTGCCCTCCTTTCTCCTCCCACCTCCAAACGCCACCGGCTACTTACACACCGCACGAAACGCGACAGCACAGCTGTCACTTTACGCCGGTCTTGTGTAAAAGAGAGGTACCTCCCCGGTCGTGCCGGCCCAATACGGCTGCATGCAAGCTTGCAGTGTGGCACTACCTCTTACTAAATATACTTGTCTTGCTACGTTCATTACTCTCTTTAAACAAACGCACCGGCTGCAAAGACTCGACTCTTTAAATCATAGGTCTAAAAAGGATACTAAACGGCAAATATAATTAAATTTCACAAAATGTCATAGCATTGTAAGAGTTTATTAATAATTTATTTGAACAACGTCGTAACTTGTAACTTTTAATTTAATTATAATTTTAATAATATTAAAAAAAAAAAAAATCTCATTAACTTTAAGATTGAATATTTGAAGTTTAGATGGTGAGGGGGGCTGTGCCATAAGTTACCATCACCACACACTCACTACGAAGGTTAATCTGAGGTCAGATCAAAAAACGTGTGTGCTTTAGATACCACGACTGAAGTAATTTCACACAAGAAACTTAACTGGCTATGAGAGGGAGAGAGAAAGAAAATGTCCTCGCGGGCTGCTGTTTCTTGCTCCTATAGTATTATAAGAAACGTAACTCTCTCTCCCTGTTTTCACTAACTTAAATCTCCCTCTCAACTTCCGCCTCGCCCGAGCACACTTTTCGTAACGCTCCCGTCACGCATTCATCAGCTTACTCCCCTAGTCGAGCACGCGAAAAAAGGTTTACTTCAAAAACATTACCCTCCGTCTCACGTAGTCGGGTAATAGAAAAGGCATCTGCAATAAATAAACAGGGAGATATCTAACAGTAGGAAGTCGTTTAATTGTACCCTTGAATTAATAAACGAGGCACGAACCTGGCGGGTTGATTGCGAATCAATCTTCATTCGGTCGTTACTCAATACGATACTCGATGGAGAACACATTATGTTTACTGGTTTATTTAGATAGTGAAGTGAGACATAAAGTATTTGTGTTTTGTTAATAAAAAAAGCGTTATGACTGTTTCCAGTTATTTTATAAATTTAAAGTATTAAACCACATTATAACGGGTTTCAAGACAAAGTGGTTTCAAGACTAACTTTTCGTCAGCTAGTAATTGAAATAACATGCATATTTTCATTTGACTAAAATATACAAGGTGGATAAGAGCGAGAGGCATTAAATAAAAACACATACACTATAAGTGCCTACACTCAATCAGAAACTTTAAAAAAAAGTTTACGACAAGTATACGACAATACTTTTTTCAAACTAATTAAATGGCAAAAATTGTTATCTCTCTTTGTACCGGGCGGCTACAGCAAGCACAGGGTGAATGACACCGGCCATAGTCGGAGATCAGCTGGAGATTAGCTGTGATACAGCGTTTACGTAGTGAGAAAAAACTTTAAAAAATTCCTGTGGCTAAACTATTGCGCAGCTTGATCTGATTTTTGTGGTGTGACCTGAAAATGATACACCAAATATGCGGTTTAATTTAATGCCTTTCGCTTGTATCAACCTTGTATAGTAGGTACCTACGAAAATATAATTTTAATATTGAATGTCAATATAATATTGTTATTCTTTTGCAAGTATTTAACATTGGGACACTCCACATTCAGCTAAAGTAGTTGGTACTGGATCTATGTTTATTGCGCGATCCCTGTGCATTGTACATACTTTTAATTCTTCGTTAGCGACCAATCTCCGTCTCGAGTTTTGGCAGTGACGTCATATCCGTATCCTCGTCAACATTATAAAGCCTTTATTACAGTTTGGAAATAAACTTATAGTAAGAGGGTAGACGAAGATAAAACTTATGCACAAATAAAAAAAAATAAAAGCTTTCCGAGGAGGATCCTCGAACTGCAAGACGTTTCTCATTAATGTTTTTTTTTATACTTTGTAAGACTGATTTTTCTTGATTGTTCTTTTCTCGATCAGTGTTAGAATTCCAAATCTAAAATAGTGGCGGCAGATTTCATTTAATTTATACAGTCAATTGAGTTTATGTTTCTTTAAAAATCTGATTTCCTAGATTTATGTGTATTTAGTGCAAGTGATTATTGTGCCAATGCCCTTTTGTAGTATAAAGATAAAGGGGCAAATCAGACGTTGGTCATTTGATGATTACCCACGATTGAGGATAAGCATAGGTAATCGTTACGCAGACGTGTTATCCTCCTTCTCTAATGGACCATCGAATGGCAGGAAAATTTGATAATAATAAAGACGGTTTCACACGGTGTGCATAAATAAGAAGAATAAGTAATAAATAAAACAGCTATAGAAGGCTGTATCCTGCAGTGAATTAATCATTTAAGATACAGCCTCTGTGGCTACTCGAGAGCTCGATGGATGATAATTGAGCTTTCGGGTACACGTATCAACTCGGAAAGGGAACGTAACCGTATCGCCTTTCGCCGTCAACCAGGCATTGGTAATATGCATATACTGACATTTTTTTAGATCTGAACTTAGCTGTGCGAAGAGGTGACGAGTCTGGGTAAAATGTCAAAGTACGTGCAAATTCACGCTGAAATTCCAGACGATCGACCCGGACGGAATGTGGTTTCTATACGGAATACTCCCGAAGGAAACACAATGAAAGACAAGGCGCCTCAAACTCAGGCCGGCTCTGGATAATTGACATCTAGCTGTATCGAGAGAACTCAATGTTCTCGATTGATTGGTCTCTAGACATTCGAGATAGGCTTTTAGGCGTTGTTATTAAAATCAGGTTTTTAATACGAGTATGCATGTAAACAAATTATTCGTATTTACGTTTTTTTTATATATAGGATAAGGGGCAAACGAGCAGAATGAAGAAACGAGGTGACTACCGCCGCCCATAGACATCTGCAAAACTCGAGGCTTTGCAGGCGCTTTGCCAGCCTTTTAAGTAAGAGTAAGCTCTTTTCTTGAAGAACCCCAGGTCGTATAGGTTCGAAAATACCGACTGTGGCAGCTCGTTCCAAAGTGATGTTGTACGTGGCAAGAAATTGCGCCTGAAACGAACAGTTGTAGACTTTGGGACATCTAGGTGGTGGAACTTGGAGTTCTGCCACAATGCCCTAAAGTGAACCTTTGCTGCGGGTATTAACCCGAACGGTAGAAAATGCAGAGCGAGCCTACATCTCTCCGTAACGCCAGAGAATCAAGCCGTTTGGATATACTTTGATCGTCAACGATTCGTGTCGCTCTACGTTGGATGCGGTCGAATGGAGCGAGTTGATATTGAGGTAGGTATGAGGTATGGTCAAGGGCCAATTCATCGCAGCAGACGTTTGTATAAAGAGAATAATGAATGTGTAGGAAGCAAGGCAACTGTGTAGGGATCGCAACTTATACCACTCGACGCTCTCTGTCTACAACTACTACATAGTATCTCCCGCAAGTTCGAGAAGATGGTATTACTATGGTATACTTACATGACAACACGTTTATTAAGTCAATGTATTTCACGCTGTATTTTTTTTTAATGAATGTGTATATCCACTCAGACACTTGACCGTAATAGATTTATTACAAAAATCCAAACTAAACATTTTTACACAAATTATTTATTATTTTTTGTTTTCATCAATCGAGCTTCCTCTATCACTCCTTAGACTACATCTTTACTATCTATCTGTTTCATTTCTGTCTCAGGTGTACTGAGTTTTAGTTTGAATGTAAAACCGGAGACTAGGTCTAGGTATTTTAGTACCGCACACTTATATCCAACCTAGGCCGATGTAAGAAGAAAAATAATACTCCCAAGATTGAAAAAAAAAAGAGTAAAACTCACAACTGCCAGAGAAGTTCATGGGGTTGGTGATAGCGTCGCACCTGTCGATACTCAGCGCCACGAGCACGTACGTAGACGCGTACATCACCACCGCCTGCACAAACACAAACATTATAATAAACCAGTGGACTTTCAACACCACTGCTTAACCTAGCCCCGTGATAAGTGCCGTAAGAACTTGTATTACTAGACACGGTATTTAATTTTAAGTTTTCATAATAAATTTAATAAATAGTATAAATTCAAGTTTTTTATTATTGAAAATGTATACATAGAAAAATTCATCAGCTAGGCCGCAACAGGATTCGAACCCGCATCCCCTGGCGCAACATGTCCCGCTTACCCGAGCTATATACCGCAGCGCCAGCCGATATAATATAGATTGATATATAATTATAGTGCCTACATTTATTTCACTGCATAAATGACTCTTGACTAATAATAAAATTTGTGTCTCAATATGTGCATTTATAACACAGAGTAAAGAGACGTAGTACGTTCCTTTACTTACTCATGTGTTTATAGCACGTAAGATGAAGAAAACATCAACATTCTAAACAAGCAAAAGTAAGTTTGAGAAAAATATTTACAAGAAAATATTTTACAAGTAAGTAATTATTTTACAAATACATATAAATTTATTATATTTGATCTTTGCTTATATACACGTGTATATAATCAAAGTATTTGATCTTACTTGATTATACTTGATCCATAAAAATACCATGAGCATATAGTAAAATATATGCTATTCAATAAGATTATTGAATAGCATATATTTTATTATGTCAATTTATTTTATTACCTGAAGGAACTTCAATATCTTGCACATCACTTCACCAGCTAGCCACGCGATGGTTATCTTTTGAATTATATCCACAAAAACGTAAATCAGTCCAACGAAGAGATCTGAAACAAAAATATTACAAATTTAATGTGCCTTTATCGCATGGCAGATGAATGAGTATAATAAATTGTGTCTGCCACCGTATTCTTTCTATTTTCTTACAAATTAAAGATAAAAATATGCAAACTTTTATGTTGGAAATTCTGGGAAACCCCAATATGAGTCATATGGCCGAAATCTCAGGCAGCAGCTATACGAAGTAAAAGTTATATTATAACCTTGAGAGTAAATGGCCACGCTGCTTTGCATCCGAATTGGGTCAGTACGACTCTCGCTTACATGAGACCAGCGATTCCATTCCTCATCCATTCAAGTTTCCCTCCAATAGACCAACCAGAAACTTACAAATTTTGCGTTACGCCACAGCATTATCACATAAGCCACATTGTTGCGGTATCAGGCAGGGCCGAGGTATCCCCCTGGTTGAGCTGGCCCAATTTTGAAAATGAAAATGATGATGAAAAAGTTTTTATTTAAAATAGAATTACAGGAATTACTTTTTGAACGTCAACAATTAAATCTACCACCGGTTCAACCCTAGCCCTGTCCTGAGAATTTGGGTGCAATGCCGTATATTACTACCGCTTATCAATGAGATGTTCATAAAATAATAATGTCTTGAGTTTACACGAATATTACTCATTACAATAAAGGAACTTTAACGAATTAAATCGCGGTTTATTTAATTATTTAATGAGCCCGAGGTTCAGAAGCTTTCATGTATGTTAAGTAAAACATGATATTTAATTGTTCCGATTAACGCAAAAAGTGGTTACTATATCTTGCTGCCTTGAGATGTTATATTTGGTGTTTAATTTGATTATTTTTATAACTAGATCCCAAGCTTCTAAAAGGTCGGGCTTGTAAAATAAAGAAATAAACCGCTATAAAATCCGTCAAAGTCATTTTATTGTATTGAGATGTTCATAAATTTTAATTAAAGTATAATCATATATGTGGATTAAATGAAAAAAGATAGTATATAGTAGAGTATATAGCTTGTGACATATTCTAATCTAAAACAAGATCTCTGCCTACCAAGACATTTGTTACGCAAATTAACGAAGAAAGAAAAAATAATAAGTTGCCAGACAAGCGAAAAGCAATTTATTTATCTTAACGTGCTAATCTCAAAAAGATTTGAGAGACTAAGAATGAAGAAACGCAACTTTCAGTAATTTGTAAAGTAATGCCTACTTGAAGTCTAGACAGTAAAAAATTTTAACGCTTCATTCGTAAGATTTACGAAATTCCTTTTTCTATCGTTATTCGTTTCATTTATCAACACGACTTTGTAGAGTCGACTTTACTTACGTGATTGCCCTGATTCCGGAAACAGCGAGGCGTAATGTAATACGCCGACTTCGGCTATTAAAGTCACAGGGAAAAAATCCGAAAGAAGGGACATAAATTTAATATATTAAAGAACAAGTATTAACGCACTGTCAAGTACCGCCTATCTAACGCACTTTAAGGTCTTTACCGCGCAGATTTCATAAATTTCCAATGGAGATATCACGGCCAATGCTCGAAACGAGTATTTATGTGCCCAGAGAATTTACGGCACACCGTAATGTGGAAAAAGGGTTTCCCATGCACGACGTTAGATCTTGAGTTTTTCTTATCGCAGCGGAAAATTGTTATTAGGTGTTCGAACAGCGGAAATTCAGAAAGAGAACATGTCGGAAGATTTGCAGATTTTTATAATATTTTTAAATATATGTAAAGAAATCGAATGTTTCTTGTATGTGGTAGTGTCTTCATTGCTGAATGGGGTTGGCGCCATCGGCTTTCTCTTTCTCTCTCTTCAGCCGATGTTAGTCCTTTGGACATTTAGAAGAGTCAAAAAAAATATTGTGGCAGACATTGGAATTTCATTGAAGTTACATTTGAATGTAATGTTCATTGATATTTATTGAAGGGCTTCAACGCGAGCGAAGTCGCGGGGAAAAGCTAGGAAATAATAATATCATATTCTTACTGCATTTCGGAGTGGCAGGTGGATTTGTGATAAAATCCGAACGCGATCGCTTACGCTAGATAACATCTGGATGCAGCGCAAAATGGGATTTACTGCTGACAGCACACCCAGTATGGACCGTTATAAACTTTGTGTGGGTAATCTTTGGAGTCCAATATTACTTCGAAAACTGATGTACCTAACAGTGATTTCGTTGTATTTTTCGTAAGGATATAATTATTGCAATTCTGCCTTTGGATTCATATAACTACCCCCGTTTTTTTAGTATAGGAGGCAAACGATCATTTGAGCCACCTGATGTAAAGTGATTCGCAAAACCCATAGACATCCGCGTCACCAGAGGTCTAACAGATGTTAACGTTCTTTAAGAGCTCTTTTCTACCATAGATGCTCAGTAGAAATAATGAGAACAAACTGTCAAATAGAGTGCAATACTAATAATTCAAGAACTACTCTCATCTTAAAGGCCGGCAATGCAACTGCAAAACCCCTGGTGTTGCAGATGTCTGTGGGCGTCTGAAATCACCTTCATCTCGGAGACCCGACTTCTCGTTTGTCCCCTATACCTATTAAAGAATGAGTCAGTCTTAGTAGTATTTTTTATAGTATAAGGAGGCAAACGAGAGTCGTATTTTCATGACCACTGACTCCCATAGACATCCTCAAAGAGGTTCGGCGTAGCCCTCCTTCTTCCATCCTCCACGGCCACGGGTACTTCCAATAATACGTACCTTAGTTTGAACATACGATTTGTGTCTTGAAATCGACAATCTTTATCGTAACAATCTTGTTTCTGTCACATTTCAAAGCACAAGTAGGTACCTAGGTATATTAGTCGAACCACTCTAAAAATAACCACAAAACAATTATTATCGCCGTCAAATGCATATAATAATTCGCCACGGAGTCTGCTTTAACACATGTACAAATATTTGTGCCGTGAACAATTATAAGACAAAAAAATTTCACACATTGTGTTACAAATTACTTTACATAATTCTGTATTCTTAAACACTATTAAGAAAAGAGGAAGTACGTAGTAGTAAGCATGTGTGTAGCCAAATAACCTACCTCGCGCTTACTCGATACCAGCGTAAAATGAAATAGAAATAGAAAAAGAAGTAGCCTGTGGGAGGATGAAGGAGGGCATAGCATCATATAACCTCTATGCGGATGTCTATGGGCGTCGATCGTGTAAATGGCTCCGACTGGTCGTTTGCCCTCCTCATACTACATCGCATTTCAATGAACTGTACAATTATTTAAAAGTATCTCATGTTTTATATTATCTACCAACGGCGTACTCGCCCATTTGACATCCGCACCGTTATGCATACGGGTTGCCGTCTTTCATCCGTCACCCTCATGGGCTGCTCGCTTTTGCATTAACGACACAATCGACACAACTTTACTGACCCGAGCAACGCCAAATCGGGCGCCTTAAACTGGACACGGTCACTATAACAAGCATCTTTTCACTACACGGACAGTCCCCAATACAGAACTTTTTTTTTTAATAGTATAAGGAAACAAAAGAACAATCGGAGCCATTTGCGTGATTACCGACACCCACATATACATCCGTATAGAGGCTATACAGATGCGCTGCCCCCTTTCCTTCTCCTCCCTCCATTGGCCACCTGCTTACACATCGCACGAAACGCGACAGGACAGATGCCACTTTTCGCCAGTCTCGTGTGAGCAAGAGGTACCTCCTCACCTTCACCTCCTCGGTAGTACCGGCCCAATTCGGTTGCATGCAAGCACGCAGTGTGGCACTACCTCTTAATAATAATAATCAATGTAGCAATAGCACTACATGTAGTATTAGACAGAAGATTAATAGTATGCCTTAATATTATTGGTTAGTTGAGTAGGTACCTAATATCCATTTGAAACAGTTACTGTAATCTAAATATTAAGTGGTTAGCCATCACTTTAAACCTCATCTAATCATGCTATAAAATAGTAATACTGCAGAGGTTTTAATAGAACATTTAGCATCATATCGGCTACTTTATGAATGATGAATGGTGATGATCTTGGATATTATCATAGTATATTAATATACAGGTGCACGCATGTGCCGCTAGCCGCCAGGGTTGCCACAAATCATCAAAGAAGGCGAAGTATGGCAAAACACATCCTATCCTACTAATATTATTATAAATGCGATATGTTTGTTTGTTTGTTACTCCTTCACGCAAAAATTGCTGAACCGATTTTCATGAAATTTGGCAAATATTTAGAGAGAAACTTGGATTAACGCATAGTATAGTTTTTATCCCGAAAAAATTGTTCCTATGGGATGCCATGGGATGATTTTCTACTTTCCACAGGATCGAAATTTACGCGGGTGAAACCGCGTGGCGCAGCTACTGTGTACATAAACGAACTGCCCTCGGCTTCTTCACAATCCGATCGTCAAATCCTGGCTGAATTATGTTATAAAATGTTAACTAAAAAAATAATGAAAATCGGTCCACAATTGCCAACGTGATCACGTAAAAACACAGTCGAACTGAGATCGTTCCTATTTTCTAAAGTAACTTCAAGTTAATATGAGAACATAAACCGATTTAAACGATTTTTATCTTAAATATTTGAACTGAAATTGCTAAAGTATATTTACAATGTTCTCAATTTGGGCGCAAAAAACTAAGTAAAGTTATTGAAGGGTATTTTTGAATAAGTAGACTTATTCTCAGTTTGTGCTCACAAATATGATAAAGCAGAAGTTCCCCTTTCTCCTCGCCGCCAACGGACAACGAAGAAGCTCCTAGTTTTCACTTTGCGGAGGTATCGTACAAACGAGAGGCACCTTTTCGCGTCCAACTTTGCTGTTACTTTTACTCTACTTATGTCCATAATGGAAGGGCAAAGGTTGATTGTGTCATGTTATCACGTTCACAAATTTCATTACGTCCCCAGACGGACGGTTACGGCCGCTCAGAGCCAGTTATGAAAACTTTGTCACACACGACCTCTATACGAGCACATTAGAACTAACGTTCGACACCTCGTGGCTCATTTCGTTCGTTGGTGACAGAATTAATTGCCCCTATTGTCGCGTGACCTTCCAACTTTTTAGGAAATGTTTCAACTTCTAATTTCGTTGTTTGAAATATGAATGAGGGTGATAATTGGTTGAACTTTTATCGTGATTATCATCATCAGTAGATCATCATTAAATTTCATTGTCATAATCATCATCAACCGAGTGATTTAATCTACAAGGCAAAAAGTAATCAGTAGTTTAGAAATAGAGTGACGACTAATTAAGCCTGCGCGATTAGCGTAGTATTTCGCACATCGTATAATATTATCTGGATTATAATATTAATATTTCACCGGCGTGAAATGCCGTTATATTTTCGCGATTTAAATATAAAATTTTCTAGACAAGACACTTATCTACCTAGTATTTACATACAGTCGTTTTCAAACGTGTTTGGAATGCTTCATTGTTTCAAATACAACAAAATAATACTCGTATACAAGCTGTCTAGATGGGCTTAACTTTAACATACAATTTAACGAAAAACGAAGAACCCCACGGCTTAAAATATACTTTAAACCTCCAACTGTCACTTGTGTTATTAAGACGTCACGCCGCCTCACTCGCTTAATCCGTCAAGCTGTTCAGGTTGTATCAAGGAAAATATGAATCTTAATACATTTAACGTGCTAAGTCAATAGGCATCCAAGCGTGCGATGATATTAAGTTGGTCACTTAGACAATTCTTATGTTTATGTTAAATAACATCGATTAAAATTTTACTTTTCTCTATTTAAACTGCTGGTCCGATTATGACCAAATATATCTGAACCATCGAAAGGATAGTGGTTATCTAATAAAACAGCTGCATAGATATGGGTCCATGCGTTTTAGAGCTGCGATGTCCCAGACATACACACAGATATCGACGTCAAACTTATAACAAAAAAAACAAAACAAAAAGGACTTTTTGCTTCTGGGTCTAAAATATATTTAATTTTACCTGCTATCGCTAACTGGACGATGAAGAAGTTCATTCTGCTTTTCCGTGCGTTTGTACATATGAGGGCTGCGATGACGGATGCGTTGAGGACCACTATGAGGACGAACAGCACCCACATCACCGTGAACTGGATGCTCTGCAATGTGAAATATGAACATTAACATATGTTTTTGTAGAGAATTCATTGCAAAAGGATCGATTCAGCGGAATTGCATGCATGCATTCATGCAGCGGAATTGGGCCGGCGCGACCGGGGAGGAACCTCTCGCTTACACGAGACTGGCGTAAAGTGACAGCTGTGCTGTCGCGTTTCGTGCGGTGTGTTAGTAGCCGGTGGCCCATGGAGGTGGGAGGAGAAAGGAGGGCAGCGCAACTGTATAGCCTCTATGCGGATGTTTGTGGGCGTCGGTAGTCATGAAAATGGCTCTGGCTGCTGGTATGCCCTCCTATAACATAAAAAAAAATTTTTTAAAAAGAGGTAGTGCCACGCTGCATGCATTCATGCCGCGTAATGGGGCCGGCGCGACCGGGGAAGTGCCTCTCGCTTACATGACACCGGCGCAAATTGACAGCTGTGCTGTCGCGTTTCGTGGAGTGTGTGAGTAGTCGGTGGCCCTTGTACGAGGTAGGACGGAGGGCAACGCATTTATAAAGCATCCGTGCGGAAGTCTATGGGCGTTGGTAGGCATGAAAATGGCTCCGACTGCTTGTTTGCCTCTTTCACGGGCATTCTAATGACTATTGACACCTATAGACATTCACATAAAGGCTATACATCTGTATTACATATACTTTAAAAAAATTAATTCCAGTAACCTACCACTGAAAAGAGTAGAGTTTTGTACATTGAGCGAACAATCCCACTGCCTCTTGCTAATTACAATATCCATTTTAGCTCACTTTTCAATGGCTTCATATTACGAGTAGTGTAAAAAAATACAATAAATAAATAAGAAATGTTTGTCTGTGATTTCAAATTGTGTTGGTTTTTTCGAGTGCATTGTTAAAGTAAAGCCTAAAGAATCCCTTTTAAAATATATCCTATATTCTGATCCGTCATTCTAACACTTAGAATTTTATAGGAGAAAGAAAATAGCCAAAGTACCATTTTATTTTATAAATTAGCCATACGGGCGGGTTTATTTATGAACCAAGTCAGGGTCAGGGTGAGTCGCTAATCAATACAAAGGTCATAAAACACTGAGTGATACTATTTCTAAAAAAACAAAAAATTGGAGACATTTTAAGTGGACTTTAGACGCTGATTTCGTATAATTTTATTTGGGTACGAATTTTTATAATCACTGACTGACACCGGTTTTTTGCTTACCTAACCAGTGCATTCAAATCTAAGCAATCTAGAAAGAACGTAACATTTAGAACGTTTTGGTAACTACCTCACCCATAAACATCCTAATAAAGTTTAAGCAGATACCGCGCCTTCGACATACCGACGAACTCAACACAAACCATACGAACATTTTAATGGGAATTGTTCAACGAAGTGCGACGATAGGACGCCGTCATTACTTTAGAAAAGGTCTTTTTAATTATAAAAAAACCCCATAACATGGTTTGTAATAACGTTAAATGAAATTTTGCGGGATATATCGGCAACGTTGCGAGTTTCCGACAATATAACTTTCTTTCGACTTTCGCGTATATTACACATTTGGTAGTTACTTTGCGGATTTTAACACGATTAAATATTTATTTGACTCGACGTTTCGGCCGGATAACACCAGCTGTATCGTGTTAAAACTCGTAAAATGACTATAAAATATAACTTACATTCAGCTGGAAAACAAAAACTTGACTGCATTAAATAGTACATACATACATTGTACTATAAAAGACGAAAGTACATTTTACTTCCTACATACTTTCTTCCTGTGTGATTATCAATAGATTTTATTTGGAAAACGTAGTAACGTAACAAATGAGAAAAAGAAGTTGTGCCTATTTACTATTAGGTAAGAATTACTACTGTTATGAGTGCAGTTCTATTGGCACCTAATACCGTAAAAGCTAATCAGATCAGAGATTTTAGCAGGGAATCTATATGTCTCATACGTACATGTACATATTATATGCGTATCCTCGAACACTGTATACTCAAGCTTGGAACTTGCGAACCAATATACTGGCCACCAATCTACTTTTTAAGCACTCATTGTCTTTGCAACGGCTTACGTACTGCAATTGAATAAGATAAAATAATAAATATTATAAATATCTGTGGACTTTACACACCACTTTAGCCTAGCCCCGTGCTAAGTACCGTAAGGACTTGTGTTACGGGTACTAGACAATGGAATATATTTAATGTGTTTTTATAAATTTAAGAAATTTTATATATTTAAGATTTTTCTATAGAAATACATATATAATACATAGATAAACATCAATGACCCAGGCGGGATTCAAACCCGCGACCCCTGGCGCAACATGCTCCCCTTATCCCAGCCCTTTCACACTGCGCCAGCCTGGTCGTCAAAATATATAACATACATAATAAGAACAATTTATCTATAAAACATTATACTCTTATACATTACTAGCTGCGCCCCGCGGTTTCACCCGCGTAACTTTCGATCCCGTGGGAATATCGGGATGAAAAATAGATGTTGGCCGACTGTCAGACCTACTCAATATGCTCACAAAATTTCATGAGAATCGGTCAAGCCGTTTCGGAGGAGTATGGCAACGAAAACTGTGACACGAGAATTTTATATATTAGATATAACTTCTGACGCAGTTAGGTAATAATAAACATCGGCTTGTCTTAAAGCCTGCTTTATGAAACAATAAACAGAAAATGAACGCACTAAATACATACAATATGTACGTAATTGTAGCGCCCATGTTGAAGTTTCGAGTGGCCCGCCGCTGGAAAAGCGATTTGGCTGTTATCCACGTCCGATGCTGTATACTGTCTGTTCGATAACAACGTCGGAAAGTGCACTTTAGCGTCGATATATCAAT
>LUGF01039116.1:18791-29074 GCA_001625245.1 Calycopis cecrops | reverse complement strand
GTTTCGCCGGTTCTTCTCAGGACAGGGCTAGGGTTGAACCGGTGGTAGATTTAATTGTTGACGTTCAAAAAGTAATTCCTGTAATTCTATTTTGAATAAAAAACTTTTCTTTCTTTCTTTCTTTCTATAACCTAAAAGTGGTTTATTGGCGTCTAAGAGCGACAACGTTCTTATCATTTCAGCTCTCACTTTTAAGTGGTATAATTTATCTAGAGGAGAACGGAGGTTCCGTTTAGCCCAATTCTGTTACAATGCCACCACGGTATTTGGCTAAATTTGGGTAGTATATTAAAATAAACCCCCGTTCTTGTACATGACGGATAATGACGACATAAATTTTAAACACATTGCGCAGAAGTAAATTCCCGCCGCAGCTCACGAGTCCGTACAATAATGGCGTCTGTGTCAACAGCGTAATGTATCCTCAAATATTTGTACATTATGGCGGATAGCGAAAAGTTAACAACGAATAAAGCTTTTATACAAATTATATGCCCAATTTAGCTAAAATCTTTGTGGAGAGTCATTTTTTGCGTTTGAAAATTTTCTCTTGTCTCTCGCTAATGTAGGGCATTCACCCCGTTTAAGTAGGCCTAATATTCTAAAGGGTAAGTGTTATTGCTATTTTTTTATTCATAATTATTTTTCATATTACTCATAATACTTAGAACATTGGAGTATTTAATACATATAAAGCGCGCCTAATGTATGATCCATAGGACGAATATGAACACGATTTTTAAGGTTATTTTTAATTGTGTCTACTAAATCTACAAAATTTTAAACATTCAAATACTAACTTCTTTTCGCATAGACGTCAATCATAGAACTGCAACTTTTACAGCAACATCTTTAAGACAGTTTTCATAGAAAGTCTTCAAAAAGCGCTCGCCTGCGTGTATGTTACTAAGCACTAGATAGAGCGATTCAAGAGGAAGGTTTGTATGTATAATAACTCAATTTTTGAAGTCTAAAATCTACGCGGGTGAAGCTGCGGGCGGAAGCTAGTAACATTTAACGCGGTCTTGTACTCTAACACGTCCGCTTCGTGCGATTTGTGAAAAGATTGCCCATTGGGGAGGGTAATAGGTTGAAAAAGAGCAATTTATCAGACTGGTCGTTTGCCGATGCTCGATGAAGTATCAGCAGAAATCGTTATATTTACAGAGATCAGCTATTACTTATCTACGTTCACCATTTTAAGAACTTGACTTAAGCCAATTCAGTAATATGAATCGACCCACTGATAGATGTAAATAAAGGTAGTAATCAGACGAGAACCAGATTTGTTATATTTTCTAATACATGAGATATATAGGAAGGGGGGGATAAGGGGCCACCCCTTGCCCTTAACCCTTATAAATAAAAATTAAAGCATCTACGATGAAAAGCTTTCTTATTTTTTAACCCTAGAGTAACGTTAATCATTCGCAAAATAATACCCTTTGGGCTTACGCTTCTTAGTAGCTGCTCCCAATTTCGTTCACAACATCTCCCGAAAGCCTAGATACCATCAGTGCACAGGGAACCGCTTCGTGTCTTGGTTAGAGAATATATCTGATTTTGAAGACAGTTAAAATTTTGTAGATAAGAATGTATCAGAAAGTGATTGATCTACTCATAATAGTGATGTGGAAACAGAACAGTCAGCAGACAACGCCGATTACAACAAGGAATAAGTTGAGAAGTGCCAATTTTGTTGTATTATCTGTTTTCTAACCTCATCAAACAATACTGCAAATGATCATCTGCATTTTTGTTGGCCCCATGATATTTCCAATCGGATACCACTTACTCGGGTTTCAATAAAAATGGCACAGATATTAAACATATACATTGTTACGTTTAAATTTATATTATAAGTTAATGTTTGTTATGTACGTTATAATTATTTTTTTTATGATTATATTTATGATGTAGAAATTTAATTAAAGAGAGGGATATAATTAAAACTAGATATTAGAATGGCCATATATTATAAGTTATATAACTCCTTGCATATAAAGTATCTTTACATTTAATTGTTTTCAATCTACACAATTCACAAAATAATAAATAAAAATCTCTAGGGTGTAGGTTATCTGTTGGTTTCCAAATAATTGTGTCTGGGAATTCACTCACAAGACTATTAAGAATTTACATTAAGTACTAAAATTAATAAACAAAATGAATTTGGAACTCAGCTGCTTGGTGTGACAGTTGCAGACACACAAACCGGTTGAAGAATTCTGATATCCACTGGATCCAATATATTGTGGGTGCGTTAGTTAATTACTTGTAAAAACCCCTTTTTCTAGGTATTGGGTTATAATCGGAGACCAGCCCAGTGTCCATTCACCGCTGGGTAGAATTTTAAGGTTTTAATGATATATAACCATGTATAATATTAGTTTTGTTGAAATATGGAGTTAAATCCCCAGATAAGAAGGAGTGATAACCTCTGGAAATAGAACAAAAAAACAGGTTACAACTTATTAGTCCACCCACGTGGCAATCTCCTATCATTACATTTATAATTGAATTTGGAATGTTTTACAATATGTAATCTACAGCTGCAAATTTCAAATAATAAAATAAAAGTTTGACATGAAAAATAACCTCAATGACATGTGCTTCGAAGTGTGTTACAAAGAAAGAATCTTATCTAAAATGATTTGCTATATGCGACAACCAAGGATTGCAATATAATTAAAGAATTTTACAATTACACAAGTAATAATATTTAACAAAAAGGTCTACTACACTAATACCAAAATTTGACACATGTTCGTAACAGTGAATTAGTGAATTAGGAAATATAATCATACGTACCCTTTCAACATATGGCCATTACTTATTAAAAAAATATATATTTAAATTAAATAAGTCCATCATTAGTGAACTATTATTTGATTTCTAAAATACAAGAACACATCGCTCGCCATTTCGATTTTTCCATTTCTATGGACCAGACGGAAAGAAAAGACATGTCACAGATTGACATATGAATGCGTCTTCTTCTTTTTTTTTAATTTCAGCCATAGGCAAAAATAACTTGTTACAACATTAAGGCTGGCAGTAAGATCTGTAAGACTCCTAGTCATGCATGGGGTGGTCTCTTACTTCATACTCCTTGCCCCATATTCAATGGAAAAATAAAGCACCGTCTTACAGTGTTTCGTTATAGAATAAGAAAATACGAAAATCTGTCATAACATTAAAGCAAAGACTTCGTCGAGTCAGTTGTAAAAGTAATTCATAATACATTTTGTTCGTGGATGATGCTTTTAAGATATTCGGAATGCTTTTAAGCCTGAATCATGTCAAGGATTATTTACACCGTAATGTTTACAAATCCTTTAAATCAATATACTCATGTTTATTTTCACCAGTAAATGAAAATAAACGTGGAATATTTGATGCTTTTTGCAGTGTATGTAATTTTTGACTGTTGTGTTCCAGTGGTATGCAATATGCATGTTCAACTACAGTCGGGAGGTCTCGGTTCGAATCCCGACTGGGCCTATAAAAAGTGTTATTGGAATTATTTAATTTCTAATAACAGTCCGGAACTGAATGTTGGAGGTGAACTAATCACTTTAATCCACTTTAGTTTATTTTGCCTCATGTAAATATGAGCAGATTTCTAAAGATACGAAATAACCGTGTATAAGTTGTAAACTCTACGTTATATTCCAGCAGTCCCGCCATGTTCCGCTGTTGATATGAAAGTTTCATTGTTAGAAAACGTTCTTCTTTGAGATTGTCAGATTTCATATCTTTCTGTAAGTTGAAAATTCAATTTCATAAGACTCTTGAGTCGTGTAGATAAATATCATCTCTTTAGCCCTTTTATCTAATTCTTTGTATATTTCAAATTAAATTTCGATATAAGTAATGCTTTCAAGCAGTCGGTGCACACAGTCGTGAGATTCTGGATTCTAATCCCGGGTCGGACCAAAAAAAGTGTTATTGGAATTTTTCAATTTCTAATAACAGTGCGGAATCAAAAAGTATGAGTTGTTGCACCCCTGTGCCACGGAAAGCAGGCTAAGACGTTGCTCATGCGCCTAATTTCTCTCTGGTCGCGTCGAATTGCTGTCGCGTCATAAACATAAAAAATGCAAGCTATCTATGTCTCAGAGCTTGCTGGTATTTTACAAATAACCCTGTATATGCAAATAAAAATGGCATGTCATGAAATTATGCTTCCAGGCTCAATACTTTAAATCGTATACGTTTCCCAGAATATCACAATCCCTAGCACTTCAGTGTAGGGTCGTGACAGCAACCTGTACAGAATAGCACAGGAGACATAGGGATGGACAAAATTAAAACCTATATTTATTGACTTCTTGATTGATTGAGGGTTGTCAATTTCACGAACGGTTTAGATGTACCGTCGCCGATACTCGAGACGCACAAAAATTCCTCATCCACTCACTTTTGAACATGGGTTGAACAATACAACGATGAAATGTACTGTCGATTCCATGCTACTTGTCAATTTTATGCAAAAACTAATCAAACGATGTTTGATAAGATTGAAATAATTATTTTTTAAAAATTAATAGAAATACTTGTTTGTGAGTATTGGAGAGAGAGATCACACGATAAAAATATAAATTTATGATGTTTTTACTTTTTACCTTGATCATAAGCAGGTACCTATCATAATACCAAATTATTAATATCATATTCTCTTCGTACAATCATTAAAACTCGTAAAATCATTTATTGAACCTCAACAAAATTGTTCTATGCTATAGCAACCCCAATTGCTAGCTTTATTTACATGATTATTTTGTTGCTAATAAGCAAATGAATTAATTTTACTTTTAAGATTTAACAGCAAAGGCGGTTTTAATATATGGATAACCACAGGCGAGAGATGTACAATGATTTATGTTATGAAATATGAATTAACTAGCTTCCGCCCGCAGCTTCACCCGAGTGGATTTCGGACTTCTAAAATGGATGTATTAAACATATAAACCTTCCTCTTGAATCACTCTATCTATTAAAAAAACTATCAAAATCTATTGAGTATTTTTTAAGATCTAAGCAAACAGACCCACAGACGGCGGAAAGCGACTTTGTTTTATACAATAAAGTGATGTTTAGACTTTTAAGTTCTTACTTAGCTTTGAAACAAACTGAAAAATGCTAGCGTTTAAATAATTACTAGAAAGATAAAGTGAAATTGAAATGGTATCCTTTGCATTCAAGATAAAAATAGTTGTCTTTCGAAAAACTTAAGACAGTATCTGTGAAACTGTTTGCTGACATTCCAATTTAAATTTTCTCAGCAGTCTGCAGTTGCGAAGTCATTTTGGAATTTTAATGTGAAAAAATGTGAAATTAACTTCTCTATATATTATGAATACTGTATACAAAAAAATGTTTTTTTTTTTAATGTTATTGTTTTAATTGTAGGTAGATGTAATTTTCTATTACTTTTTATTTATTGCCATATTTTAAATTACACACTTTATACATATGAACAACTAGCTGTGCCCCGCGGTTTCATCCGCGTTTAATTTCTAAGAAATCTATGTAAACTTTAACACCCCATTTCACCTCCTTACGGGTTAAATTTCTAAAAATCCTTTCCAAGCCGATGCCTACGTCTAACATCTACTGCTAGCCAAATTTCAGCCCGATCCGTCCATTGGTTTGGGCTATGCGTCGATGACTACGTCATGTCTGAGTCTTATATATATACTAGCTGCGCCCGCGGTTTCACCCGCGTAACTTTCGATCCCGTGGGAATATCGGGATGAAAAATAGATGTTGGCCGTTTCTCAGACCTACTCAATATGCTCACAAAATTTCATGAGAATCGGTCAAGCCGTTTCGGAGGAGTATGGCAACGAAAACTGTGACACGAGAATTTTATATATTAGATAGATTATATAGATATACCTGGGATGTCATTATGTTTGGCTTTCGATTTGATTATGTTTTTACTGGATCTCGGCTATACAATAGTATCCAGTCATTTTCTCAACTGAAAAAAATTTTTTTTCTTTCTCTCGTGGATCATGCTTGTAAAGAATGAACTGTTACTTACTCATGAGGTTTATGTTTCATGAAATCTAACATAATGGCCCCAGTTCATTGTTAACATATCTGCACTCTGTAAACATACTCGAGTAGGGTATCTTATGTTAAATATAGTCATGTAATAAACATAACATCTCAAGGCTGCAAAATACAATACGCACTTCATCGGAATCGAAATCGGATTAGCTAAATGTTTATAAATATTTGTTTATGGTATAAGGGGCAAATTCAAAATTCAATATTCGATTTAAGTGAAACCTTTTGTATTTACAAATTAAATATATGACGTATTATGTCATTGTATCTACGGTAATGAAAACCAATAATTAAGTTTTACTTCAGTTGTGCGGTCTACGGCACACACTTTTTTGTGATCAAAATCAGTTTTAGATAACTGCAAGCAAAGTTGCTTTAGATATCAGCGTTCTATCTCCTGCCATTACAGAAAAACAGGATAAAGGTCGTACAATAAACATAGAGGCAGCGCTTTAGCTGAATGTGGCGTTTCCTAATGTTCATTTTGGGCATTAAATAAGTATCTGCAATAGAATGACAATGTCATATTGATATTTAATGATAATGAAAATGATAATGAAAATGGTAATGAAAATAGTAATGAAAATGATAATGAAAATGATAATGATAAAAATGAATATTTATGATAATAGATTCTTTCATTGAAAATGAGTTAGTAGACTGTCACGACAACTAGTGGCTATAATATTAAAATTTAACTAGCAAATTTGCGTTTTACGGATATTAATAAATACTCAAACCTAATACGGAAATTTTATTTATTTCTTTTACTTAATACCTAAAACTAACACTGTTCAACTACGGGGCTGCCTCTATATCTGTTGCACGATCCTTGTTTTTTAAAAACAAGCGTGAATCGCGAATACGTAATTTAAAAGTTTACATTTCAGCCACTAGTTGGCGTGACAGTCTAGAAACTCGTTCCCTACAAAGATCCTCGCAATACAAATAACGTGTCACTCGCAGCGTCGTCAACTTTACCGGCCGTTGCACATGTGTCTAAAAATCTTTCAACTTTATACATTTTAAACTAGTTTCTACCTATGCCTTCGCTCGCGTCCGAAAATTATTTATTTTTTTTATTAAAAAGTATCTAATGCCCTTTCTAATACCTCTAAGAATATGCGTAGAAAGTTTTATGATCATCGGTTGAGTATTTTGGCGTGAAAACGTAACAAACAAACTTGCTTTGACATTTATAATGTTAGTAGAGATTTAGCAGAAACCGCGAAATGCGGCTAGTATGTACGCTGAGTTAATAAATATCAAGGAGCGTGAATGTCAGTGGAAGCGTCTGAGATCGTCGATTGAAAACTTACAGAGCACCGAGTCGACCGCTCACCCCTGAACTGGGGACACTTTATTTCGAGACTTGACATTATCATAGAGCAAAAATAAATTTATTTCATGATTCATGGATTTCTAATTCAAAATATCATGTCTTACCAGCCGCTTCTTTTCTAGTAACACTAGATTTGACCGATCTAAGCCTGTCATTCTGATATACACTAAGTTAAATCTGTCAACGAAAATAATGGGTCACTGATAATAAGTAATCGTCGTCATGTCGGTAGGTAGTCGTGTGACAAATGCTATCTGAGTACCTGGTCACCTTTTTATAGGTTACATTGACAATGTATATGAGATCTGTAACATTAAGATGTTGATAAATTTTGTGATCAATAAAAAAAAACTTTCATTTTTCTAATATCATGCTCAGACAAAAATAACAGAGGAAGACACCAGTTGAAGTACCACAATTTCTATTTGTGAATAAAAAGCAAGCAAGCATAAGTTGATAGTACCTGTATATTGGAGAGATTTATCATTCTGTATATCAAACCTTTGGGCCCTACGAAAGTCACAAAAGGCGAAAACAATGCCATTACTTTACGCCAGTTTTATGAGAAAAACGGCTAGTTAAGTACGGACACAGGCGCTGTCAAGATCCAGGTGTGAATAAACACATCAAGAAGTGTTATTGATGTATTTTGTTACATACAGAATCATAGAGAATCTAGGCACATCTCTTAGAATTGGTACGGACTATAGTCACGCACTATACTCGTATTTAGCACTCATTAGTCTAATTTGATCAATATTACGTAATTGGCTTGTAGCCACGACAATAATCTCAAATGTAGTCAGGCACAAAATGTAATGAACACATACCATCTAATAAAGCGATAGTTTGGTATATTTGCACCTGAATACGAGTAGATAAAAAAAGATGAATACTAATCGATGATACCATAGAACCTTTTTTAAGGATACTCGGTTGTCAAATCAGCAGCAGAATTTTTTTTAACCGCTAACTAAAGTTTTCAATATAAGATTAGGACTTTTAATATCTGTTTAAGTAGGTAGGTAAGATATATCGTATGGATGAAACTATTTGAGTTTCTTCTATCAAATTTCTTTCTTATAATGTTCTTATGAAGTTGGAATTGCATTTGAGAGAACAAACAGAGAAAAAATATTAAACATCGTGATGCTTTTATTATTAAATATACCAATCTTCAATAAAATACACAACATACCAATAAAACAATTAAAAGCAGATGACATGAATCATGTATTTGAAATATATCTACATGACTATCTGGGGTTTTAAAGTTGTCATGTCATTCAATAGAAAAGTAGCTGACAGAAAAAGACAGGGTAAAGAAATGCGTTTGGAACCGTCGACACATAGACAGAGAAAACCGTCGACACATTGGTAAAAAGACATTTTCCAACAGCACAATATATCACTCCAGCTGTCCCCGAGACAGTTACACTTTAACGATACGACGATTATCAAGTTTGGCTGCGACAAATTTTATTTCAGATACGTTTTGTAGTTTAATATTAGCAGAACGTACGCTCGAGCTATTAAAGTTTTAAGTTCTAATTGTTTTCCAGTTATTTAAATTTTAAAAATATTGGTATCTTTATTTATAGTGTTATATCGAATCAATTTGGTAACTTTCAACGTCTTTGCATACATTACATTTGTATATGCAGATACATGGTTCTTCATCACCCAAAACCCCCAAAGGCCAACCAGCTACACACAGACAGCGCGAAACGCCACCATATAGCTATCACTTCAGCATTTAAGAGGTACCTCCCCGATCACGCCCGCCTTAACTACTCTTTTACTAGATCGTCTCCTTTGATGATTCTTGTCTCGCACAGAATACGGCCTCCTCTATATTTTAACTACTAGTAGTAATAGAGTTCAGACAACATTAACTAAATTTACTTTAAAATGAACCAACAAAATAATATTTTACCTATTTTTTAACACGACGGACAAACGAACAATCGGAGCCATTTCATTACCACCAAAGCCCATAAACATACGCACTATCAATGCTCATGGTTGCTCCCTCTTCTACCCCACCCCTCTATGAGCTGACGTAATAAATCTATACGATATTTTTTTACGAAGCCTTGGAGTTAGTAGGAGTTAAGATAAAAGCGATTACACAAAGTAACACACAAATTATCATCTTCTTACAATATGTAAATGCACTTAAAACCTTTTTATTCTCATTTGCAATTTCGCTGCTTAAAATATTTTAGAAGTAAAAGCTTAGAGGTTTATTCCTTATCAAAATTCATATAATACAATTTAATCTTGTATAATCTTTATAAGGATATGAGTAAATTTCTTGTTTGCGTGTGATGACTAAATTTTTTATTTGTTTTCAAGGGGATTTGAGAATGGTTTAGATTCACAAATCGGTCCGGCAGATGGCGCTGCAGTCGATATCTCGAATACACAATATTGTAGGGTAAAGTAACGGGTTGACAATTTGGCCACATTGCTACACGTTACCATGACAACATATTTTCCAATAATTACGAGACGTCCGTCGGGCAGCTAGTACTATGTATAATGTGTAACTATACTATGTGTAATCATATATTATTATTCTGTCTCTTTATTACCGATATGCTTTATATTAAAAGTAGTAGAAACCTATCTGCAATCACGATGAACAAACGAATATATTCACCAAGAATATTTCTACAATATTGTTATTGCATGATTGATTGAAGTGACAAATATTCCTGCAGCTGGTTTCGAGGGCTTAACACTAAAGCCTTGTTCGCATTGGTCGAGTAATTTAGTCGAGTAGCGAGTAATTTAGTAGCTAAACGTGTCTGAACACCAAAAATTTAGTCGAGTAATTAGTCAAGTAGTTTAGTCA